>JAQMCX010000037.1:7176828-7213681 GCA_029814765.1 Acanthurus leucopareius | reverse complement strand
TTTTTTTTTAAAAATTTATTTTTTGGCAAATAAAAACCCAATTTTAACCCCGGGCCCCCTTAAAACCCCCCCCCCCCCCCGGTCCCCCCCCCCCCCCCCCCCCACTCCCTCCTAACTCTCCACAGGCCTACGTCTGCCTCAGCAGAGCGTCTGTCAGCAATGAATCACTGGAAGGTATTTACAAGGCCAGAGGACGTTTAAAACACGTGTGGGGCCCTTTTAACCCGTCAGCAAATGAACATGAACCCTCCTCCCACGTGGTTACGCATGCTCAGACACATATTGATTGGTAATTATGCTTAAATGCAAAAAAAAAAAAAAAAAAAAAAATTATTACGCGCTTGCTTGGAAGTTGTGTGAGCAACAAATTTATGATGTATTGGGGGATTTTTTGAGTGAGAACATGTGTATGTGAAAATATGCAAAGACTGGGCCAACAAACAAGTTCAGAGCCAAATCAGTCTTGTAATAGGAGTTACAACATATCTGAGAATTTGTCATTCATACTCCCACGTAAGTCCGCATTTAAGGGTTTTGGATTCAGGAATGTTTGAGATTTTCTCTTGACCACTACAAGCAATGCCATTTCTTAACACAGAAAAAAGAAAAAAGAAAGTTAAAGCCATGATAATTATTAAAAGGTGGCTTTAGGGTCTCTAAAGCCTGTTGGTTGGAGCCATAGCATGAGAAAGCCAGCGAGTGGGTAAACCTCATTTCAGCTGTTCCATGAGAAGAGCTGTCGGCCTGCCATCAACCTCAGTCTCATTATCAACAGTCTGCGCTGCAAAGACGTGGATGAACTGCCCAACCTTCTCTCTCTCTCTCTCTTTCTCTCTCTTTCTTCTCTTTCCATCTCCTCCTCCCTTTCTGAGCTCTCTCCTTCTTTCCCCAAGCTTCTCGCCCATAGGTTATGGTATTTTCTTTCTCCGTCTGACCCTTAAAACTTTGGCGAGAAACACTGACATGTGGAACTTTTTCGGTGAGCAGTTCGACGGAGGGAGGGAACCTTCATGGCTGATGTCCATCCAATTCCATTGTTCTTTTGCTCTTTTTGACCCAGAAAGTTGAAGTCCAGATGGAAAAAATGCAGCCCCTGAGTGCAAATCTGGGCCTTGTCCCCTCCAAACCTTCCGTTCACTCATTCCTGTACAAATTATAAACATCTGCTATGCTCAATTATTAAGTATGAACTGGTAAAGTACTTCCACTGCTCTGAGTGTGTTTTAGTATCAGGTTTATGCCACGTTTAGCCTCCAATCTGATCTGAGTCAGACATTTCATTCTGCCTTTTATGTCTCAGGTTTTCTAATGTTCAGTTCCTCTCTCTGGTTCATTCAATGTAATTCAGTGCTGCTGAGTCTTATTAGGTTTTTTTCCTTGCTGGTAAAAAGGATGTAATGAGTTAGCTAAGAGTTGTATGGTGGCTTTCCGGGAAGCCTTCAGACCTCTCTTTGATAGAGGAAACTGTATCATTACGGGATTAATAGCACCGAGCATTGCCAGGTACAACTTTTTTTTCATCTCCTCTTCAAAGCCTCTCACTTTAAGTTGCCCTCTAGCAATTTAAGTCCTGTTCTGCTCCTGTGAAAACACAGCAGCAAATGCCACTGTGGGCAGGGAAGGTTCATATTGAGAAGAAACAGGGCCGCAGAGCAGACAGATAAGAGATTGGGGTTGAAACGGTCTGGTTGCAATCTCAAATGAACTGCTGCAATGGAAAGTGTGAGAAGCAGCAGAAACAAGTTTTTCCAAAGCAAAGTCTTGACAAGCAATAACGGGCTGAACAAACACAAAGCAATCCTCATGTTGTTTTAGCTTTTTTTCCCCCTCATTTGCTTGTAGGCAACCCATACACCGCTGGGAAAGAAAAAAAGGATGAAAGTAAGCCAAACAAAGAGAGAAAAGGGACAAATTAATGCAACAAATCATGAGCTTTTCCACTGACGTCAGCAAATGGTTACAAGAAGCAAACAACTCAGTTAGAAAGGACAAAATCCACATTTTCTGCCTTCCCCTCACTCAGCTCCTTTTTTTTTTTTTTTTACAAATCTGATTAACTTCCAGCCTGGGTAATGCACTTCCATATGGGTTTCATCCAATCAACAAACAAGTTTTCAAACTCTTGGTCAACTGCCACGGAGTGCAAAACATAAAATAACTGCAAGCTGAAACTGTAAACTGAGAAACTGCTTAAAACATCACATGGCACTCAGTGGAGGATACTTTGAAGATTAACAGTGGGCCAGATGAA
Organism: Acanthurus leucopareius; assembly: GCA_029814765.1. Taxonomy (NCBI): domain Eukaryota; kingdom Metazoa; phylum Chordata; class Actinopteri; order Acanthuriformes; family Acanthuridae; genus Acanthurus; species Acanthurus leucopareius. The sequence continues at coordinate 7,211,430 of JAQMCX010000037.1, read as the reverse complement.
TAAGTTTTTTTTTGGCAGTGGAGTGAGGTACCAGCATCAACTGCACTACCACACCCCCTTCCCTAGCCACTGCTCTTTTCACAGGGCTGTATGGAGATTGGACTAGAAATGATTAATGTCTTTCATCACAAAGCCAAGATGGCCGAGGGGAACAAAACCTGGCAACATATTCAGAATATACACAACACACATGAAAGTATGTATGGAGGATTAACAGAAAGAAAGGTTTAACAGAAAGACACATATGCTTGAATGTAACTATAAAGTCCCTAAAAGCAGTAAAATTTTTATAATAAAGTAAAGTCACATCATCAGCAAATAATTTGACTTTTAAATCATTAGAAAAATAAAGTAAATCATGCTTACACTTATGCAGAAAGTCACAATCCACCAAAAAACCAAGCAACTCTATCAAGCTTTTTTCCCTTTCTCTTAAAAAATAAGTGAAACTTAACTTCTTATTCCTAATCACACACATCTCAGTCTTTTCTCCCCAGTCAGAGTTTAAGGATCAACCTACCTGTTCTCGGTAGAATGAAGTCAAAGAGAGCAGAGATGAGCTTGACTCCCAAAAATCCAGCCGAGTGGGGGGATGAGATTGTGAAGTGGTTGCGAGGGCCTATGGGGTAATTGGACTCAGAGCGCGTGTAGCCAAGATCAAGCAGGTGTGCTCTGTCACAACAAGGGGAGGAGAGAGGGAGGAAGAGAGACAGAGGAGAGAGAGGGGAGAGAGAGAGAAGGAGGGAGGGGTCCGACCGCCGAGCTCCTCTCAGCACCGAAACAATTGGTGGAGAACTTGCCCCGCTCTCGCTTCGTGCTCCAAAAACAGCTGGAAATGGAGAAGGAGAGAAAAAAAAGGAGAGAGAGAGTGAGCAGGAAAAGGGAGACAGGGAGATGGAGCAATGAGAGAAAAGACGGAAGAAGGAGGGAGAAGAAGAAGAAGAGAGAGAGAGGCAGAGAGAGTTGGAGTTTGAGGCAATGAGCAGCGATTCGACTGGCAGCCACCCTCACTGTGACATCTGGTAATGATAGGTCCGATGTGGAGCTTAGCAGAGAATACTGCACACAAATTCTTTACCCGTCTTTCACACTCAGTCCTTCATCTACATTCACCCTCCATACTGACCCCCCAGGAAAAAAGACAAAAGCACCGCACACACCAACACACACTTTTGTCTAATCCATTCAAACTGGCACCTCCCCCCAGTAAAGCTCCTCTGTTTTAACCTCATTCCCCAAATCTTGATTAGGTTTGTTTGGACTGACTTAATGGACTATTGGGTCTATTGAACTTCACTGGCCAAAAACAGAAGAGGAGATTTTTTGGGAAACTATGTGGGAGGTAGTGGGTTTCAATTCTTTTGGGGGATTTTTTTGTTTTTTTTTAACCCTTTCATTAGATAAGAACAGTGATTGGATGATTCTACCAAATCCCAGATTATCCTTAGGTTGTCCTTTCTTTCTAATGCTGACATTAAAAAAAAACTTTCTGTAATGTCTGTGCATAGCAAGTAAAGTTGTGCTGTTATGAAAAAGATTGTATTTACTATCAAAACAACAGAAAGAACAACATGCTAATAGCCATGCTAACTGCTCTGCAAGGCTGTGTCTAAGCTGCAGCCTGCTTAGACACAGCAATGTTATAAGCTAAATTTTAATTCCAGCATGTTAACATCATCATACAGCTATGTTAACATTTGTTTAGCAAGTGCAACACACTAAAAAGCATAGTGAAGCTTTGAGTTAAAAGCAAATGTCAAGCTTACATGCCTACAATAGCAATGCTAACATGTTTCCAAAGTACGTCATGCTTAATATAGTCACCACATTAATTGGTATGCAAACATTCGGTGATTAACACTACATACAAAGTACAGCTGAGGTTGATGAGAATGCTATTATTTTTGTAGCCATCATAAACACATAAGACACATTTAAAAAATAAACTGATTACGATGTGAATCATAAAAGTTAATACAGTTCAGCATGCAGCACTGAATCACTGCAGGCCTTCTGTGACTTAACTTGAATCCATTCAATGGCTGTCCAACCAGTTTACCTCGAATCACCCTGAAATACAGGTCAGCAGATCATCTGTTTCTTAAGGACACATCTTCTTGGAACTATGAATATCTGTACCAGGTGTCTTAGTAGCTGTTGACATAATTCACTGAATATTTCCCTCGACCTGCCGGTGGCATTGGACATAAATCATGAGGAGCAAGATCCGCCAATATGGATGGAATTTATAGGGATGTTTGTCTCATCTTTAAAATTTATTGTTTACTCAGAAACTGCGCAAAGATTCTCAGATGTATGCTTTGGACTTGCTGGATCTGACCTCCAAAAGCGAGGATCAAATCAGGTCAAGGTAAGGAAAGCTGTTTTTTAACCCCAATTGAACCTCATGTTATCGTCCTGATGGGAAGGCGTCAGGATGGCTTAGTGCTTTTCGAGACGGTTGCATGCTGTTGAAATAAAAGTCACAAGTTTAACGTCTGCATGAGCCAATGTTTCCATCGGCAGCCATGTGTTCAGTTGGCAAGTCTCTGCCTCTACCTAGTGGAGGTGACTCCAGGCCACAAATACCAGATATTGAACTTTAAATGAAAATGATAATGAATGGATGAACATTTTCCATTAATAATCTCTTTTTTGTGTAAATTCAGTCTTAGTTCTGCTTTTATAAATCTAACAAAACATAAAATTTTAATTCACTTTGCAACCAGATTTGTTTTGTGACCTCAAAGTACTGAAGGTGCAGCCCAAAGTTGAGACCAGAGTTTTGAACAGGAGTTCTTTTCAGGTGAGTTTAATCAGTAAAGGAATAAATCAAACACCTGTTAACTACTGCAGTAATAAAAGCTGTTGCCTCCTTTAAGATTGTTTACTTCAGTTAGATCAATATTTTACTACTCTTAGAGTCTGGAACTCTTAATTCAATCACTGCTCGGATAAAAAGGACAATCGTTGGATGAGTTTTAGCTCAAAAGAAAGACCGTCCACCTCCCACAGCTGCTCTCTGTTTTCTCTCTGTTCTTACTCTCCATGAATGAAAAGGATCGGAAGCAGAAGAGCGCCTTTCATCCTGTCTAGCTTTTCCTCTCTTAATTTGACTGTCGTTCCCAGCATAAGGCAAAGGGCGGACCACACACAGGGTGGCCCCATGTGTGTTGAAACGGTCCATCTCTGTCTAAAGGAGACTCTTTTGGTTGGATAAACACTAGGCTTTTTTTCAGATTTTCAAAACAATGACCTTAGATAATGTTTTTTTTTTGTTTTGTTTTTCTTTGGGTTTGGTTAATCCTTAACAGACTTAAAGAGACAGAGGGAAGGAATGGAAAAAAGAGTAGAATGGAAACGGGTCAGAGGCCATGATGATAACAGCACATTGTGAGGTATCGGATAAAGTCGGGTGTCCATACGCTGAGATCATATCTGGCGCATTTTACAATATTGGGGTCAAGGGAGGAGAAAAACACGTCTGCATCCTTCAATTTTAGGCAGATGATGGAAAACAGCCGTCTTGTTATGGAGTAAGGAGGCAGTCCTGCTGTGACACGTGGCTGTTGTGAAGGCGAAAACATGTTGTGGAGATCGAACCTGTGGCCCCCTCTGGTTATAGGGTGACCTCTGCAGAGGAGTCTTTTTTAGAGAAACACTGACTCTCCCGGCTGAAACTGATATCTGACTTTCCTCAGGCAGGCAACAGAAGAATACCTTCACAGGGAATCAAAAGAGTGTCATATTACAAACACTCCAATGGTGACCCTGCTACCTTTCGTCTCAGGTGTTAATACCCCCGCAGCAGAAACAAAAGAAGAGACAGAAGTTTCAAAAGGGACTATGAAGCCTATTATGGGATCAAGCCAAAAAACAAGTTTAGGGATGACTAAACAAGAGAAAGAAATCAAAGAGAAAGAGTTAAAAGTGAGCAGGTCAAGGAAATTTACTTTGCTAAAAATGGGATTTCCAGGAGCTTAAAGTTTTATGTGTCTAGTAGAGAGATTAAACAAATGGAGGAAGATGAGCAGGAGTTTCCAGATATACCTGCACTTAGAAGAAAAGAGCTTTCAGAGAAATGTGAAAGAGTCCAAAGCAAGTTGTGACATCAGCATCTTGACACTTTGCTGTAAATGACAGAGGATTTGCAAAGAGCACAAAATAACAATGCAGTGATCAAGATGTTGACAGTTGTGAAAAGGTCCTTAATCTTCAAGTTGGACTCAGTGCTACACTTCACATCAAGAACAAACTTTAAATTCATAGATATTTTGAGGAGAGAGATTAAAATTTATTTCACTGTTTTAGTTCATTTTGCTGCTGACACAATTGCTGGAATTTTCTGCAGGAAAGAGGGACATGAAGAGACAAATGAGTCTCCAGGTTGCAGTTTGTGTTGGACCCAAAAGCAAATACAGATCAAATCAGGAGAAACTCACTGGTGATGAAAAAAGATGGGGGGGCAGATGAAGGACAGAGTGAAAACCACTTAATCTGGAAGGACAGTCTGGCGATGAGCGAGTAAAGAGCCACGGTTTTTATACTGCATGGTGATGAGATGATTTGAGACAGGTATGGAGATGGACCAGAAGTCAGGTGAGGGGAAAAAACCCCACCCACGGCCCAGACACGCACACACACACACACATACAGAGAGACAGACAAACAAAAAGACAGACAGGGGAAGGAATAAAAACAGGGAGTGCACAGAGAAACACAAGACAACCAGGACTCACAGCTGGAGCCTTGTCAGTAGGTTTGTTTGCCTGTGCCGACATGCTCGGGTGAGGAGACATCACTCAACATGCAAACTCACAGATATACACAATTTCCCGAAGAGAGCTGGAGGCCAAGTCTACGCTCTGTTTCCCCTCTATTTATCCACTGTATCGCTTTTACTTGTTCCCACGATTCACAGCGCTTAATCTCTACAAAAAACAGAAATATTCCTCATATTCTCTCCCTATAAAATCTCACACTTTCTCAGTCAACTCACACTGCGGGAGCATTCAAAACAACAATTATCACTCTCACTCAAAGTCCTAAATTGAAATGATGTATGAGAATGTTAATGACAGCGTTTATATTGATGTAGGAAAAGCTATTACGGGATTAGGTCTGAACAGGTTTTGATCAATGGAAAGTTGGCGAAGGATGTGGTTTGAATAAAAGATTTGGCCTCAGGGGATGTCTACTGAACATGAACAACTTGTTTAAACGCCTATCCTTATTTTCATTATAGAACTGTCTTTATTTAATTTAATGGTTTCCGTCGTGAGGTTTGTGCTTACAATCTCTTACCATCAAACACTTAACAAGACCTTGATGTTAAAGATAGCATACGTGCTACTATTTTGGGATGGTGTCAGGCTAAACATTCATATATTTAAATAAGATGTGAGATATGAAGCAGAGATATGTGCATTCATGTCCCATTTGTTTGTTTTACACACATCTGTGCAGGCCAACACATGCCTTTTTTTAAAGAATCATTGTTATATATTTATCAGGTTGAGTGTGTTCTGCAATATAATGAAAGCAAATACAAACTAAAAAACTGCTGAAAAATGCGTTTAATGAAGATTTTTTCACTTTTAGAAAACATTTTGCTTCATACTGAGCATTTATTGTCACTGCAGTGCCTTTAGAAAATTACACTTATTTAAAAAAATCAGAAACTTAGTCCTACAGAAGTGTTGACCTCTGCAGGGTTACTGCCTTGCTCAAAGGCACTTTGATGGCTGTTAGGTGAAGGTGACTGCTCATACATTTGCCGTTCTTCCTGTAAGTCAGCTCATATGGACAGAAGCCGACGGCCTTCCCATCAAAATCCCCTTTTATGGTTCATATACGCTAACAAGACAGCTGTGCAGCTCAGAGAGTCTCCAACTCTGGGAAAAAAATCCTCGTCATGTTCTCGTATACCGAGAGTGACCAGGCATGTCGTTTGCGGTCAGCTAGACAAGCTAGCTCTGCCTCACCATAATGAGCTGAAATGATGTTTCACTCAGAGAGTCAGTGCATTGATGTGGCTCGATTTACAGTGACGTGGGATGCGATGGACTCTAAATTCCTGCATATGTGAAACACATAATAAAGTCTGCAGTCACTAATTAGGGTAAAACAAGTTACATTTATCAGAAGAATGCAACAAAAAGTTTAAATCTAGTATGCTTTTATTGTTAGTTTGAAATATTTTAGACACAAAAACACCTACAGAACCAGTTTCCAGAAGTTTTCTTAATAGTAAACTTGCATATTGGTAATATTCTCCAACAGAGTGGGTTTGTCTGTCATATGCTTGTCATTCTCAGCGACAAACCAACAGAAGCCTTTAAAGCAGTGAGTGCAGGACTGTACACGCAAATCCCATTCCAGACCGTCTAAGTGTTTTACCAGCAGTGAGATGGAGCAGCGCTGTCATTCCCATCTCTGACTGGAGTGTCTCAGCCGTGATGGACAAAACAGACTCTCCACACACACACACATACACACACACACACACACACACACACACACAACCACAGACAAACAAATGCAGAGCGGAGGCACCAATGATGGCAGTGACAGGCTGACAATTGGGTTCTGGGCCAGCGGTACTGTGGGAAATGACCTTCTTTGGACCAATCAAAGTGAGGCTGTGTGTTGATACTGCAATTCATATGATAATCACAGTGTGAGGAATCCCGTCAGTTCGGTTCACTGTTTACAGCCTTCCCGCTAAGCCACGAGGGGCCACACACAAACACAAACACACACACACACAAACACACAAGCTTTGGCAGTCAACTGCCAGCTTAAATGGGTATTTTTCGTGTTTGAGGTGAGGTGGTGCCAGTCTGATAAACCATTACTGCAAAATAAAAAAGCAGCCACTCTGCTATTAGTGGCCTAGTGAATTTTTTTAAAGTATGGAGGCAATGCTGCTCCCATTAGCAGCCATTATTCATGCAGTACTTGACCCTTTGTATCCAGTCCTGCAGTTAAATGAAAACTTACTTACAGGCTGAAAGCACAGAGACTGAATAGTGAAAATACATGCTGCTGTAACATGGATCAGAATCTTCTTTTTATTTCATTTTTTTATTATTTTATTCAAATTAGAGCTACTGAATATGTGAGATTATGGATGGCATCTCTTTAAACTCAAGGAAACACCATCACCTATTGTCATGACGGTGGCCACCCACATAATGGTCATTTCAGGGAGGCAACTCCAACATTAACTATTCCTCCTCACTCACCCCTCGGCCCCACATGGCTCAGGAAAAAAAAAAAAAAAAAAGCACACAGACGACGGAAACACTCACTCAAGTGGTGTTTTGGTATAAACGTGGCCATTCAGAGCCGGCAGGACTCTTTGTCTCCATGGTGACAGACTCCTGCTCGGCGGAAAGAGAAGTGAAAGAGGCAGAATATTTCACAACCACCCAAATTTACATTACGCCCTGTAATAAAGGAGATGGGATATGGTGAAATGGGCAAACACAGCTGCCTGGTTGGTGTGCAGCACAGAATTTAAACATTTGGTTAATTGCGATTTTCTTTTATAAAAAAAAAATAAAAAAGAGTGGAAGGATGAGTCATTATGGATCCAAGTATTTACCAGCCTAGTCTGTAGAATAAAGGAAATAAATAAGAACAAATGTGAGGTAATGCACAGCCCTCGGGGCAGTGTTGTCTGCCCAGTGCAGCATTCACATGAAACCATTTACGTTGTCTTGTTTTAAATACCTTGTCAAACACAGCTGCCTGGCAGCTGAATATGAGGGCACTGATTTCATGTGATTGCATGGTTTTAAAATAAGGAAGTTGGATTAGTTTTATAAACAACAAGAGCATGTTTTGCGATGTGAAAAGAAATATTTGCCAGAAAAGACATTTAATTAGAGTCTACAAAGTGGATTCATTGTAGCCTGCAAACAAATACATTTTACATCATTATTAGGCAAATTATATAATCATAAACAAAGTCTCACTCCTTTATTCAGATATTTTCAAGTCTTTGCAGCCTGTTGTTGTGTTATGATAACCTTTAAGCAATTTAGGTTGTAGCTGCTGGAAATCAGGGGTTTGCACAGTCCATGCCTGCTTAATATGCTGTGAGGCTGGGCTGGAACTTCAGTCCACACATTGAGTCCCATCAACACGACCAGAATGGAATGCAGCCTTCCTCTGCATCAATAAAACGAATCACATCTTGTTAATTTGACAACAACATGAATCAAAATCGAATGGATGAAATTCATTAATGATTAAATCCACATCTTTGAGTTTGTTTGATGTGATGAGGGGTGTCTGCGCCGTTGGATCAAAGTCATGAACACTCTTGATCCTTTTAAATCTTTTCCATCAGGATGATTGGAATTTTTACAGACAGCAATATTTGTATTATTCAAAAAAAAAGAGACATTTTGTAGTCCTGGCAAAATATCTTTGTTTTAACTTGGAATATCCTGAAATAACCCAGTCTGGATCTTCTTCAGTTCAATCAAACAGTTTCCTTTGCAGTGAATTTAATTTTCTAAATGTTTAAAAGAACTTTTCAATATGAAGTTTTGCTTTTTGACACTTGCTGAAAATGAGAGACAGTAAATCTGCCTGAAAAGCTGTGATGAGCATGAATGCACATGAGAGCTCACAGTTTACTGTGTGGAGGAGGACGACAGCCTGTGAACTCATGATACAATTGAAGTTTATGCTGGAAAATGTCAAAATTAACTCAGAGGGATTTTCAATTTAAAATCCTGCTGCTGTGAAGGGAAACTCAGCAGTTTTAAAAACATTATTGCAACTTTATAACAGGAGTAAAACAACCGACTCTCAGTGTGGCTGGAGGTCGGCAGGAGTAAGCTTATTAGAAGAAAATAAGAACATTCTTTGGCAGGTGTTAGTTTGGGGGTAAACCATAAATCAGCAACAAAAAAACAACACTTTCTGTTTCATAAGGATAATTAAACTTTATGAGGACACATAATTAAAAAAAAGGACCTTAAATTGGCACCAGATTACCGTGAGACCACATGTGAAAAGGTCAAAGTGACCAGTTGTTTTTCTTATTTAATAATGTCGTCAGCTTTAATTTTAACCGATGTGGTTTGTGTCACCAAATTTTAATTGTAGCCTCGACCAGAGCTTCTCTATCCTCCCATAAGCTGAGCTGCTATTTCCTTTTTTTATATGATGAACGTAAACATTTGCTGTGCGATCTGTGCGGCTGTCACATACTCTCACTGTGGTTGAACATAACTTTCTCATTACTCAAGTCCGCAGATCTGCAGATCCGCAGTTCAGCGTCCATCCTCGTTTAATGAAGCTCTGCAGCACGCCTTGCTGTGAGTGTTCGTTTGGGTCTGACTGTTCTTGGTGGGCATTTTTCGTTCTTTTCCATTCAGTCTGTTTCTGATTTACTGGTCCGAGATGAGCAGCCAAGCAGCTCCCTGTTCTGCCAACAAAGCGAGTGCAACCATCCCAGAGTCGTTTGAGTTGAAACAGCGAGGATGATCGTTAGCTGCCAAGTTTTTCGAACAAAAACAAAAGCTTTGCAAATTTACATATGTACATTTTCTCTCAATCTTATAGTTGGATGAAACGAGACAAAACTGAAATATGATCCCCCAAAAAATTCTGTACCAGCCAGATGCCACATGCTAGCATATCTGATGGTTTCATAGAGTGCCACTGCCAAGGCCTTTATTAATAACACACACACGATGGAAAAACTATAGGCTTAATCTTTGGAAGAGTTTTATTTTCATGCAGCACAAAACCAGTCAAGATGATTCTTTACAGCTCTCTGTGGTGGGAATTCATCTCTGACTTTTGTCTGAAGTATTAACAGACACACTACAATTAAAGCAAAAGTCATATGAAGCAACATTTTGAATGCATTGATGGGGGACGGACATGTTTGAGGAAACAGAAACATATGATACTAAGCAGCCTGGGATGCATTTAAAGAGCCTGAGTTCCTCTGTTACCTGTAATTAGATGCATGTTTTGTGATCATAATGTCAGTGTTGATCACAATGTGGAATCAAAGCATATAAAGTGTTTTTTTAAAAGAACTGCAGTTCATTTTTATAGGAAATTTAAACCTAATATTACAGCTGAGAAGCTGGTTTCAAATTCTTTTTCTCCACATTAAAACCTTCACTTTATTGAGGCTTTTTTTAATAAGGGGATGAAAAGAGCTGGTGTAATTTTTCATCTTAAATTAGATAGCTTTATTAACTCCGAGTGGGGAAAAAAAAAACTCATTTGCCACAAGCTTATTCACCGTATTGAGTTTCATTCCAACAGTGGAAAAATACAGACCATTCTGTCCACATCTGTACATCTCCATCTACTCTGTAATGCAGCCAATTTCTCCTCTTACATAAAGTATTTGTTTATTGCGTGTGCATTTCCACTGCATGTTCAAACAAGCATTTTCCCCGTGTCAGCACAGCGGACACGATGGCTAATGATCCACACTTAAACCATGGTATCCCATTGACAAGCTGCATTAATCCACCCTGACAGAGCAGATAAAGTAAGCAAAGGCGGCACCTAGTCAGCATTTTCCCTCCTAAAGACAGTTTTTATCCAATAGTAGCCCATTTTGATGTCCATCCAAGTCAAATTAAAGGGAGTGTCCAGTCCTTCTGCACCATCTATTTAAATCATCCCATCAGTTTTCAAGGCTGGATGAATTTCTTCTTCACATTTCAGTTCATATTTAACAGCTATCATGCGATGGGCTGAGCGTGATTTGAAGGAGTGATGGTGCGGTTAATGCCTGGATGGGTTTTATTATTCATAGCTTGGCTTGGATGAGAGTTACACATCAAAAGACAGCAAGTCAAATGAGAGAGAGTTTATATTATGATTGATTTACGATCATTTTTTTCCACCCAGGTGTGTTTCGTAAATGAAAGCTGTCATCCGTGGCACAGGAGAAGGCATGAAGTAGGAAAATACCAATTAGCCTCCAAACCCTCAAACCTCCAAATGTCAAATTTTAAGACATTTTGACAAGACTGAGAGAAGATTAATGATTCTTACATTTAAAAGTGTGTACAGTAACAGAACAGTTAATGATAATACAGCATGTTAGTCCTTAAAATATTTTTTTTTGTCTCACTGTAACATTATTTTCACACAAAATATTACATAATATATGACTACAGCTTTTATTTACACTAGAAGTAGATTTACATCCTTTGGATAACGGTGAGAATATGAGAGTGCTTTAGTGGAAAGAAGCAGGCTGGCTGTAAAACGGGTGATGTCTTCACCAGGCGATGCAAAGCTCTCGGGTGTCATTTGGGCAGCCAGAGAGCGTCTGACTGGGAAAGACATTAGCAGCCAAACCCAACAGTGGCATCACCAGCTGAGCAGCGAAGAGACACTCGTCCCATACAAGGCCTGGTTTGTGTCCGATGGCCACTTTGTACATCTGAGAAGCCAGAGAGAGTGTTTATGGACATAAAGAGCGCTAATGTGGTGATGATATTAAGGAGAGTATGTAAAAGATAGTAGATGGCAAAGGAGTAAATGAAGTGAAAAATCTTTTTTTTTTTTTTTTTAAATCCCCTCTGCTAATAACTCAGAATATGAAATTACTCTAATAAGTATCATTTAGACTCCAGTTCTATTTCAGAGGAAAAACATCTGCGAAATAACTGGATAAACAGGTGTGGAGGTCACGCAGACACTAATGGACAGTTGTATTAAGCAACATTTAATGCACCATTTCAACAGAGATAATTCCTGTCTGGCCAGTGCAGATGTTTGTGCGAAGGGCCAGCCAGTTGTTTCTGAAAATGTCAAATTTCATCAGAATTTTTTCGAGGATAAACGCAGCAACACGTAAAATACAGTATCTCTAACAGCACATGGCTGGAGAGCAGAGGAAATGGATTATAAACAAGCTGTCGGAAAGATGAGACCAAAATGTTCCTGAAACTGAACAACATCATACATATCTGCGATGTATTTATTATCTATTTGGAAAAAGGGGTTTTGCCAAATGCAGCAGGAGGCTGATGAAGGGAAAGATTTGTTCATGCAAATAACAGAAAGGCTGTAAACAAAGAATACAAATGGAATTTAACACTCTTCTCTTCATATTAATCTATTTTTCCTCACTGTCATAATTTCCACTGCACTTTGAATGTTGAAAATATTAGAAACATTGTAATAATACAGCATACATTGCACAATAAAAGAAAGAAAGCCTGCAATGTTCCACATAATTTCAAAGGAAACAGGCCTTTAACCCAAAGTCTCTCTGGAAGTCCTGCAGTCAGCAGCCAAACCTTCAAAACTACGCTCCAATCAAAATGAATGGAAAGAGAGTAATTTATTTTTAATGGTTACAAAGACCTAGAAACTGCAGTCAAATCAGATAAAAAAATTGCCTAAAAAGTTGGTTGATTTTGCCTGAAAATATGAGTTATACTTTCACTACACACATGCAAAGTGTCGGGGCACCAACTTCTTTTACAGCTCAATCAATAGCGCTGTCTGATTGGCCAGATAGATTTCCCTTTGGCCTTAGTAAGCTTTAGATTTTTCTATCAAAAATGCTTTTAGTGTTTTTTTTCTCCTCTGTTTAGTGTCTGAGCCACAGGCACTGAAAGAAGTGAAAGTAAAAATTTTATGGCGGGTGTGGGTCTCTAAATCAGAGGATAAATGAGTTCAGATGGGTGGCGAGTGGAAGATTTATGTCTACATGCAGATTCAGATGACATCAGAACAGATCAACACATTACTACTGAAGATGTGAGCCAATGTTACAAATGAGAACTTTGACCAAAGAAGAAAACACAAACTAGACAACAACAAAACAAACCACACATGATTTGACAATAGACAAGACTTGACCAAATACATTGATGAGAATCTTTCATCCCTTAATATTATTTATAGTATTATAATGGATTTTTGCATATTCACATTTACTGTTTAAAACAGTTTTGGATCCTTATGTCTTTTCCAGCTTCCTCTTGCTCCTTCCTCTTCTTTCCTGAAAGTCTCTACTGTAAATCTGAAATCAGATCCACTGCAGCCAGAATATTCAGGTAGGATTTTTTTCAGGATTTTTATGGAGGCCTTCACTTTTTTTCACATTTACTTCGCTGTTTCAGTGAATTCTTTAAACCTGAGTTTCTGTGTGTGCCAATGCGACCAATTCAGTCCCCATTGATTTGATCACTGACTTGGCACCATTTTTGCTACATTTGGCTAAAGTCTCAGCAGATCAAGTGGAAAATTCTTACCAAACATCTTGAAGCATTATTCAAAAAACACGGAAAGTGGAGCCTTTTTTGATCAATTCGTAGACCTCAATAATTGGCTCCTGCTCTTGTAGAGGCAAAGAATTAAGGGAACAAATTAGCTGATATTACAAAATACGGAAAAAATTGCACTTATGACTGTTTTCTAGTGGTTGCTTTCAGTCTTTGGTGTCTAAACTTTTTGAAACTGAAACACTTTCCAGCCTCTCGTTCAGGCATGTCCCTACCAAAACACTTAGATGTGGTATCTGGCATACACAGTCCCTCATAAGCCATCACAATGTCCACACCCTGCCCTGGCAGGAGCAGCATGTGTCAGGGGTTTTGGTGAATAGAAGGTCAAACCATCTTTTCTTCACTGTGAATTCAGACCAGATGAGTCTTAAGTGCCAGCGCCGATCCCGCCGGATAACTCTCCTCACCAGACAAAACACTTCCTTTGTATACATTTGAGGCCTTTTTCTAGCCAGACTGACACTAAGACAGACAGATGGCACTGTTTGTGTCCTGAAAAAGGTTCTCCTGTTTAACCCACATTCATCATGTTATGTGCCAGAGGTGTAGCAGTCCAACTGCCCCTTTTAGCCAGTAAGTTTATTTCTTTAGTGTGTGTGGTAGGAACCTGCAGGATTGTTGCAGAACAGTATGTGACTTGTGGGATAAAAGTGACAAAAACACAAAAACTGGGACACCTTTGTTTGTCTTTTTGCTACTTATGTGAGTAAAATTAAAAGTATAGCTTATTTTTCACATCACAGCCAACAAATAACATGTATTTCAGTCGAACAGCAAGGATTCTTCATTTGCAGTGTTTTTATTTGATAAGGAATGCTTGCTTTTCACTCCCAAAAGTCCTCCCTGACATCACGGCATAACTATGAAGCCATATCCCATCTCACTCTCGGCTACACATGCATCCACACTTCACGAAATTCCACAACTCAGGAGGGGTTGAAATGCTATTGGTAGGACCCCCTCCAAATTCCACGTGATTGCAATTCAAGCGCTCGGAACAGTTTGTGCAGCAGCGCGAGGGAACAGTCGCCGGAGGATGGAAAGAGCTTTCGAGCCCATGTAATGTGCAGGACACATGTTAAGGTCGACGTCAAATCAGTGATGGATTCTGCACTGATTTAAAGTACAGAATCCATCACTGTCTCAAAAGCAGGAGCAGCGAAAACAAGGCGAAACAGGGAAAAAAGGATTTAAGCAGACAGAGAGAGTGTCGGTGGAGCCAATTAGGTGTTGGCCACATCTGTTCTGTCCTGTACTCTTGATAATTTATTTGTGGTTGATGGCAGACCAGCCTTGTATGGAACGGATGAGATGTGGTCAGACTTTTCTCCAGCGTTCTCATGCAGCTTTCCAAAGCGCCGTGAACACTCCAAATTTTTTAAAAAAAAACCAACTCCATGTGTATTCGAGTGTAGAATGAAATAAAATATACCAACTCACTGGTGCTGAAGCAGCCAACTTATGGTGCAGAATCATGGGGTCGGAAGCCAGTGATTAAGTCTAAGATTTTTACTTTTTGGGCCTTACATTTCTGATCCAGAGCTTCTGCCTTTCTGGTTGAGTCTGGATATTCTAGCTCTTCGAAGACCAGCAGGCCAGAGGATCATTGAGTTGCTCTTGGATCAGACTAAGTTTACTTTAGCGTCTGCCCCCATTCTTTCCACATACTTCACATTTTCACATCCAAGTTTGCGTGGCTTTGCAGTCTCTTTCCTCTTTATTGTCTACTACACATGGGAAAGATGACCACACAAAAGCAGAGGTGTGGTCACAACGTCTCCACCTTTAAACAAGAAGAGATGGATGTGTTTATTCCTCCTCTACCAGGCTGTAAAAACATAAATACACTAATGCAACTGTTTTGCAGTCTCTTCAGCTTGGCTGTTTGTATCATAAGCCTTGATCATTGAGAGTTTAAAGTTATGGATGTCAGTGGGATTGAGTCAGACAACATCATGTTTTGATTAAAATTCAAGGAAATCAGGAAAGGTACATGAGGTGGTCAGACTAAAAACCTCAGACGCTGCGAGCGTAAAAGCACCGAGAACAATAAACACACACATTCTTTTAGCCTAAGACACTAATTGATTAATTCTCCAGGAACAAAGAAGCTTTATCCTAAAATGTTCTGCTGTATAAATGAGTGAAATACACACAGTTAAATCTGCAGTAATCAACTGGTTTTATATTAACAGAGCAGTTTCTTCAGCTCAGAGCAATTAAGCATCTTTTCAGTCTCACTGCTCACATCCACCTTGTTTCCAGCAGAAACATGAGCAGCAGGTAGCTGTTTTCAGAAAAAAATAGAATGAATTCACTAAGCTTTTTTATATTTAATCCTCACATGTAAGAAGCTGAATTTTTTTTTTTTGCATAAAAAGCAACTTAAACATTCATCAAAATAGTTCATTTCCATTCCTTTCAGCTGCCTTGTGCATTTAATGTCCTCAAATTAGCAAACCTTTTCATTTTATAAAATAGCTAAAGCTGTCACATAAATTTAGCAAAGAAAAATAAAGTACAATAAAGATTAAAAAAAAAGCATGAAAGAATTTATTGAGAGGTTTTAGGTACGAGTACCTTATTTGCACTTATTTGGATTCTACTGTCGGTAAATAGACAATGCTAAAATATATAATAAAACATTTTATGAGGTGATATGTCAGTTTCATTTTTACAACTTGCCCTCAAATGACCATGAAGAAAAAAATAGCCTATTATTGCATTAATAAAAGGCAGATTTATGCCTTGTGGACATTTGAAAACACCAGGCTCATTTTTCATAAAGTGAAAAATGTGACAAGACAAACAAAATCATTGTAGATGAATATTTGAGCTTCGTTTGTTGGATTATAACATCTTAAAGGAATAGAAAACTTATTTATTTTACAAAATAACATACAAGATCCAAAGGGAAACATTTTAAGGAGCTTGAAAGAAGTAGAGCGGCGCTCCAGCTGCTGCAGGAAAACTAAAACATGAGACCAGTTTGCCCCGAAAAACCAGACTAGATCATGTATTTTTTGGACACCACCGTTGTTATAAAGCAAATTTTATTGTTTTGTTTTTTATTGTATTGCGTTTTTTAAAAAATTTGCAGCGTTACCGAGGTTTTGATGAGAGTCTCCAAAGTGCACGTCTGTTTCCACGGATGTGAGTAGAGGAAAAACACAGTACAAATGTTTGGACCTGAACCAGTCACAGTCAAGAAAACTAAATGATCCACTGGCGTGACATGTAAGACATCCAGGTCACCCACTGGGGTGTATTCCCATAATCCTTCGATAACCCTCCTACTTTTAGACACTTTGAAGAGCAAAACGGGCAGATGTTACTCTTGGCTGTAGCATTTTCACACAAACACGGATGAAATATCTGATTTAAATTACAGTCAGTATCTGTGAACTGTTGTACAACTGCTGTAAAGTGTCTGGCAACAGGTCACTTTTTTACAAACAGTCATGTCCATAAATCCTGTTTGAAACTGCATGCTAGTTTTTGCTGGTTTTATTTGGCTGTTGCACTTTGAAGCTTTGACTGTTGTGACATTCGAGAGTTTAAAAAAAGATTCTGGTATTTTATCATCCGATGAAAACCAAAAGATAAATTGCGGTTTGAGGAAGTCAAGGTAGACTTAAGATCGATAAAATACCATTTTAATAATGTGTTAGATCGGATAACTTTTGGTTCATTTTGGGAAGTCCCTCACTGCTCTGTCCTTGCGTCTGTGAAAATTAGATGTCACAATTTTGTCCCATCTGTTTTCTATCTCCCAACTCCTTTTTTCTGGAAACTTTTGCGCCTGATGAAGAGTTAAGGGTATTATGTTGTTGCCAAAAGTCGCCTCGGTACCTGCTGATGCAGCAAGAGTTGGGAGTCTTAAAAAAGGGGGATCAAAGTCATGGTGACCTCGCATGAATGTGCACAGTTGGGGTTGCAATGTCAAATATAAAAACAGAGTTAGGAGTTTTAAACAGGAAACTGGAAGGAACGATCATTAATTATATGGTAAAGATGCCAATGTTTGTTTTATAACCAAAATGCAACAAAAAAAAAAAGGTCAACCCAGGCAGACCTGTGCAGAAAACACCCGAATGAGACTCAAACAGGGGATATTTTGCTTTTTCCAGTAAGATATTATGAAACCTGAAAGCTAATAATATTGTTACATTACTAAGTCATAACCAATGTACTGTAGACCGTACGACAACATAAGCCAAATCAGATATGCCTGTTAGTCACACTACATAGCAGCATGGCCCTAGGGACATGTAGGTCAGTCAGACCACCACTTTAAACTAATATATTTCAACATCTATAAAGTGGTTTGCTGTGAAATTTGTTGCTGACATTCATTTCCCCATCAGGATGAACCATAATGATGTTGGTTAACATCTGACTTTACATCTTCCACCATTATTAGATCAAATTCACTCCCATCAGTCTCAGCTGTACTTTCTCTCCTTATCAGTAAGTGTTAGCTTGCTAACATGCTAAACAAAGGTCTTAAACATTGTAAACATTGGCATGCAAGTGTTTCATTATGAGCAGGATGCTAATGCATGCTAATATTAGCATGTTGCTAAAACCTCAACCGACTGGCATTCATGCAAATATTCGCATCATGTCCTCCAGTCACTGTTTTGACTTGAGTGTGTGTCATGATTGATTAACTTTATAATCAATGGAATCCAGCTCACTAATTTTGCTGTCATATTATTATTCATATGATTTAGTTGGTCAGTCATGTTTTTGTCAATCTTACTAAAGATGTTGATGGAAATAAATTGACTGTGACAATCTTTTGGACCATCTCCCAGGTGAAACAGCAGTGTGTGCACACACACCACTCCACCCAACTTTGTATAGTTTATTCATGTGTCTTAATTTGCCTTGTAATCCAAGCATGCAGTCACCTCTGCTCCTCATCCGGTGACTCTTTAGCCTGCATCACATCCCCTGCTGCTCACCTTAGAGCAGTGTAACTGTGATCAGAGAAAGGTTTCCCAGTGCTACTAATTCACTTTATGGCTGACAATTAGAGGCAAAACAGGAAGTGGAGCCGCTTTCATGTGCGATGTTTTACTGCCAGTTGACAGAAAAAGATTTGTTGTGTCAGGTGATTTGCTGACAACTGTATGTATTGGTTACGTAATGTGGCGCTACAGCAGTCAAGAGAGAAAAATGTTAACAAGTGGATAATTCTTAGTAGTTCTTTCCCTACATCCTCTTTAATGGCTCAACTGGCTTTGTCTGCCTCACTTTCTGCTCATTGACATTCAAAACAGACATCAGTGAAAATAGGAGCGAGGCAGTGATTGCTTAGGTAACGTCTGCTGCTTAGCATGGAAAACACTGTTCAAGTTCTTATCCACAAGTGAAAAAAAACCCTAATTTATTTGAAGTGCTCGTCGTGCTTGCACTCTCACCGAGTCTCTTCATTCCACTATTTAGGCTCCTTGAACAATGTTTTGTTATTAGTGACCTGATTTGCCTCATACTAACCTGTCTAGACTTTGATTAAGGGCGTCACCATGGTAATAGCCACCACAGGAAGCTGCAGAAACAGGGGAAGTGCTTCCTTTGCTGAACTGGTTTATAGTTTCTGAGTGTTTTTGCCTCTGGCAGACAGATGGTTGAGGACAAAATAAGTCAGCTGTGTAAGACCACCTGAATGGCCGTGGGCTTGCTGGGTGAAAACTGATCAAGACAAAGTGGCTCATTCGGATGCCACAGATAGTGCTGGTGATATTTTATTTGATAATGAAACAAAATACTCTTCCAAAATAGGAGTTAGTAAAAGTTGGTCCATTAATGAACTCTGTAAAATGTGTTACAAGCCCCATGTGGAATGTCATTAAAAGCCTGTCTGTGGTTTTTACTTGTTTTTTTTTAATCAACGTTTGGTGGACACCTGAAGGCTTAAGGGGTTTTTAGTTTCATGGGCCAGGAGGTTTCAGGATGTCAATAGAGAAGATTAACCTTTGACTGACAGAACAGGCAAATAAAACAAATCTGAAGAGGATAAAGTCAGTTTAGGGAGGAGACATTTTAAGGGGATTTTTACTTTAAATCTAGACACAAAATCTTTAAAACGAGGGACACATACACTTAAAATTATTAATCCATTGAAAAAATAAAAATCATGTGAAAAAATTCTGTAAGCTATTTGCTTTATTCAGCAAACAAAAAAGTCAGTGCTTAAACAGTTGTCATATTTTCTTGTTGAAAAATCTTTGCCATGTTAATGAGAAGTCTGGCATGACTGTAACAGTATATTTTAAGTGTAAATTTAGATTTAACAATCTGAAAATTTTAACTTCACAATGAATATAGACAGTATCATCTGCATAAAGATGCACTTGACAAGTCCTGCATGGGAAAGACTATGTATATACAATAAATAGTGAGGAGCATCAAAACAAAAACTGAATCCTGTAACACACCTAATTAGCAGGGATTTAGCTTGTAATTCCCCACCTCCAGTCTGATAAACAGCTCTTAAAAACATTTCCAGGCAGTCCTTAAGAGGTAGACAGAGGATTATCTTTATAAACAAGGAACCATCCACTGCCTCATTTGTTTGATTTATTGAGGAATTATGTTTCTTATTGTCTGAAAAGCTAATACATAGTCACACTCCACAGTCAGTTTGTACATGTCACTGCAATCTAAACCTTTGTGAAATATGCAAGATGTAAAGGAAAGATATATTCAAATTTACAGTAACACACCAAGATACAGATGGACAAAGATGAAAAGGATCCACAAGAAGTCCTGATCCTGGATTGAGAACAGAGACCCCAGTTTGGCTCCACACACAAACAGTAATTGCTATTTGCAGGAGTCCCAATGCAAACAGTCTCAAACAAATGGCCAGCCGCAGGAACATCTGTTCAAAGCTAAACAGATATTCACTATATGGTAAACAACCATCAGATTTAATACCTAGAGGTTGAGAGTTGGCAGCTATATTTTATATAAGTTTAATTTCCATCTAGCATATAGTCAGGCTGAAACGGAGCCTGTAAACAAGTCTGAGTAGTTTTCCTGACTGGGCAGATTTGACTGTTGTTCATGTATTTTACCTTTAATCTTCCATTCAGAGGTTTTGATTGAATGTGCAAGGTTCTCTGTAACTGGAAATCACTTAAACTTTGTCTCTTCTGTCTTACAGGAATTTTAAGATGAGGTTACAATCTCTATAATATTTAAATTAATGATTGTGCAATGCCCACAACAGTAAAGACTGGGAAGCGGAATGCAAAGAGGAGAGAGATGTAATTATAAAAAGGAATCAGTTCCATAAAGCAGTGTTTGTAAGTATGGGATCCCTAATTTGGATTTTGACATCTTTACAGTCTGCCACAAAGACTCTTTGCTTTCTAAAGTCGACTGATAAATGCGGATGTGTAACTCTTTCAACTCTTTCAGCTGATTTATTTCTTTATGTGGTCGACTCAAATGTATTCAGGATTGTAATGAGAAGCTGGAGGACTAATGTGCTCAGCTCGGTCACGGCTAAAGAACAAGATGTGCTGCCTTTCTGCAAAAGAGGAACACTCACAGGCCCCCTTGTGGAGCCCCTGAATAAGAGAGAGCATGTGTACACTGTGTGCATGTATGGTGTGTGTGTGTGTGTATGTATAACTGCAGTGAGAAGGCTTCAATGGAAATCATTAAATGTGTAAATGTGGATCTGTATCTGCACGATCCTAGACTTTGAAGATGCTCTGCATGCCATTTCTGCATATGTGCTCAAGTGTGAGCTAATGCAGAGTCTGTGGAGTGTATGCTCATGCACTTCTGTGTGTGTGTGTGTGTGTGTGTGTGTGTGTGTGTGCTCTCAGTACAGGTCCAGACCAGACCCAGATGATGGGCTTTATGTGTATGTGTATATGTATGTGTGTGTGTATAGAGGTCCCTCTGGCTCCCATGGTTTCTCTCTCAATCCCCTCCTCCCTCTCACTCTCCCCTCCCTCTTTCTTTTCTTTCCGTCTCCTTCACCCCCTTCTCTCGGCTAACTCAAGCGCCACCTCCCTCCAGCACATGTAATAGCACTCTGCTCTGAGTCTGAGGCAGCCATTTTAACCCTTCACAAGCACTTTTATATCCTTGTGAGATTAAGTTTGAGTTTTAAAAAGAGAGTGAGGTCATCATGGTCAATCCTAACTTTGGAATTCTGGCTTAAGGTTGAAGTTAAGATTAGGCCTACTTTGATTTAAGGGTTTAAGGTTAAGTTGGCTGAGCTGGCTGGGTTTAGGGCCGGGCTGGAACAAGTTTTCATGGTATAGTACAGTAAGGCAGACAGATGTGTGTGTGTGTGTGTGTGTGTGTGCGTGTGTCTATATCTCAGTCTGTCTGTGTCTATGTAAGGATAAAGCGACAGATGTCCAAGCATCCCTGTAGAAAAAAAAACTGCATCTGTGTCTGACTTTCTTACAACTGTTTTTAATTACTGAATGTGAAAAAGAACAGCCACAAATTACATGCTGTCAATCCCAAACAGCTCTGAAACATGTCCACTTCAAATCTGCACCGCATGTTTCCCATAAAGTTCTTTCTCAGCTCATGAAATTTCACATACAAGTCAAACTTTAACTCAATTTTAACTTACAATTCCAGAATTTACAAGCCATAGATAAGGGCAAAAAGAGAGAAATTTTACCAAAATTTAAAAAGAAAATTCAGCTTCTCATGCATCATTGAAAGGATGCCTCCAAGACTGATAAAAATAAGAAGAGGAACTTCAGCTGAAGAGCACCACAGCTCTGTCTTCTCATCTGTTCATCCGACTGGCTCTCATTTAGGGTGTGGTTTAATATCCTGTTCCCTCTGTTCTTTCTTGTCTTCCTGTTCCCTCTCAGCACGCTGAGATTCCCGTAAGAGCCGAACATGATCAGCATTACAACAGAAGAAGCACAAAAAAGGCCTTAATTTTGAATTTTCAACACTTTTTTGAGTTTATGAACGTTTTTTTTTCTTTACAGAGAAAGCACAAATGAAAACTAACAAAGATTTTGCAAAAAAATCACTTTACTTTTATTGTTAGTTTGGAAAGCAATAAAAAAAGAGCAAGTCTCTGTGTTGTGGCACCACAGTGAGTTAAAGAAAATCTGCAGAAATACCAAAGAGTATTACCACTTCATTCACTGTGAAGAGCTGTGCCATGTCCCTCCAGGGAGAAGAGTGATGCTTGATTAATGATGTGCCAGTTTTGGCATGAGCTGAACATCTGATTGCACTTCTTCATAAGTCATGTCTGAGTGAAAGGATCAGAGAAAGGCAAAGGTTGTTTTTATCATTCAAGGCTACACAGGTAGCTATCAGATACTCTCTGACAGAAGAAAACAGGCATCCCTGAGGAAGGTTTGGCAGTCATAAAGTGCCCTCACTACTACTACTAATCCTGCAAACCTCCTGTTGGGATAAGCTTGAATATCAGACTGCATCCAGCACAGGATATAGAGGTCCACGAATAAATTCACCATCTGCCAAACTACTTAAATAAGCACAAGGGTTCAGGCTGTCAAGGGAGCTGTTCACATGATCATTACGTATGTGACTCCCATGCGCACACACATGCACCAGACAGTCTTGGAAACAAGTGTGCACACAGGTATCGTATGCACATAAAGGTGTGCGTATGCGTGAATGGACACAATCCAAGCTTATGAGATGGAGAGAAGAGGAGAAAATGTGCAAGAGGAGGAAAAGAGAGAGAGAAAAAAGAGGCAGAGGGAGAGGAGGAAAGAGAAAAAAAAGGAGACACAAAGAGGGGAGGAGGGTTTCCAGTGGGTTCAGGTAGATGTGGTGATGTGATATGGGGTCAGGGTCCTGCTGGACCGTAGGGAGGTGCTGGTGAGCCGCCTGCCCAGCTGAAGCTCTTCCCTTCTGGACACGCTCTGAACCAGTTGAGCCTGGATCCATCCTTCAGGCCCTCCCTCCCTCCCTCCTCCCCTTCACTCGCTCCTCTTCTTCTTTTTCTTCTTCTTCACTCCCCCCTCCTCCTCCCAGCCCTCCCTCTTGTCCCCCTCCTCCTGCTCCTCTTTCCCAGGCCCTATGGGTGCAGTGCCACGTTGCTGAGTGAAGTTATTAGAGAGAGAAAACCAGAGAATAGTGCTGAGCACCTCCACGTGGGCTAGTGCTGTTTCTCCACTCTCGCCTTCTTTTTGCTTCTTTAACAGGAAAAAATCAGCTGTTTCTCTTATCGTTACTCACTTAAATTTTTTTTCCAGGCTTGTGGTTAAGTGTAGTACTCATAGTATTTTAAGAGAGGTTTATAAACAATTTCACTTCTCTATGAAAATCTTATGACTCATGCCTGTGTGTGCAGGGGTGTGTGTTTTTGACTGTGTGGTGCCTGCATTGCTGAGTTTTTCCAGTCTGGTGTGAGTTTTAAATATACAATTTTTACCCACAAGATAAACTTCCTGATGCATATGCATTTTAATTGCTGAAATTTCTTATTTGGCAACTGGGAAAGAGCCAAATTCAAGCTCCTGATATTTTCTGTATCTCATTTTACAAAGTTTAAAACAGAGGCGGCCCTCATAAAAAAAAAAAAAGGTTTTCCTATACTTTATTGCCATCTAGTGGATCATTTTGTCAACAGCAAGTCTATATTTCATAACTAAGTCTTTTATATCGGCATGTTTACTGAGAGCTTACTGCATGGGAGCTTTACAAGAAGAGACATAAGGAGCTACCACAGATACATGCAAATAAATAAACATCAGTCTTGGCTGTTAAATGTGAATCTTCAGGGAATATTTGCTGCACAAACATGCTATAAAGCCAACAATCTTGACTGGTATGTTGATGGGAAATAGTGAAAATGCTTTGCAGTTGAACATTTGGACCAGCCTCCATTAATCATCATGGGAAAACTGACTTTAAACTGTTTCATCCCACAGTTGTCACTTAATTAAAATACTTTATTTTTTCTCCTTTCAATGAGTACCAGCCAGAGGTGGTGGCACCAACAAAAAAAATTCAAGTGAAAACCAGCTTGAGAAAAGTTCAAAACAAACAATGAATGTGTGTTTCATTTTAGCTGGCTGAAGAGAAATCATGTGGGATTTATTGGTCAAATTATTCAAGGCATAAACATTATAGTTTGTGTTCAAAGAGGCAATAAAATAAAAAGATAAACACTTCTTTGTTGAAAATGCCTCTCTGAACTGCAAACATCTGGACATTTGATCCAGTTGAACAGGACAAATAGTACAAAGAGTGTCATCTTCCTGTCCTTCACAGCCCAAAGACACCTATTTCAGAAAAGTAGGAGCTCAGAGACGGTAATAAGAGAGAGAAGTACACCAACAAAAATCAATGTTTTCATTTTGTGCGTCAAAATTATGCCACACATCTTGTTGATAGAAGGGAAACAAAAAACCTTCAAAAAAGCATCTGAGCAACCTTTACAGAAGCACAGCAGGTGACTGCAATCAGCGTGCTCATCAGCACAGACATAGATCTGGAGTCCATAGAAGAGCCAGGGAGACACTTTCAACAAAACTTGTTATTCAGCAACAATCAAAGTAGTCAAAGAAAATAAAAAATATTAATTCTAAACTTGTTCCAGTCAAACTTTCAACATTTTAGTAAAAGAGGAACAAAGATTCATTGAATTATTTCAGAGTTTTGGGGTTTTAAAACCATTTCATTTATGTTTTTTTGTCTTTGTGAATTCTTATTTAAATAAAACTTTAATAAAACAGGTTCATTCAGTACTTTTACCAGAAGGAACATGACTTTCTTGTGTTTTAGCTTTAAAATGTGTTTTGAAATGTGCATTTTGATTGACTTGGATATAGTACCGTGTTTCCTTGTAGCATAATGACTACACATTGTATATTGTTTTATATAAATACAATAAATATGTACAGTGAAATGCTTTTCCCATTTGTACTTTTTGCTCTTCATTTTTGCACATTTATGCTTATTAACGTGATACAAACATTTGTGTTTTCCTCACTCAGCCTTGAGTGTTCTGTCTGCGACTTGGATGCATTTCTTCTTCTGTAAACTAGTTTCTCACTTGTTTGAATTAGGATCTTTCCTATTTGAGAATTTTCACTCTATGAATGTCTAGTTTGTGTTACTACTATTTCCTACATTGTGGACAAAAGGATGATGGCAGGCTCTATGGACTCTATTTCTATGTCTATGCTGATTGCGCCCTGAATTAGAGTCACCTGTCCTCCACTCTTTATATTTCACCTGGAAGATCTGCTGGGTTTTTGCTTTGAGGGAAGTGGGTTGTGTGGGATGTTGAGGGAAGGGAAGGAAGAAAAAGATAGAAATGCTGAAGCAGCCACTTTTAGATACTTAAATCTTTTATTTCCAAGATGGACTCCAAGATGGCTGCCTCATTTTTTATTTGCAAGTGTGACCTCAAAGTATGCTTTGAAAATAAAACCTTCTACCAACAGAATTCAATGGACCACACATTGTTTTTATTCAAGAACTTTATTTTAGGGTTGATTGATTTCTGAGCCATTTCTCACATTCAATCAAACTCTGAGCAAATGTTTAATTGATCTCTGTAATTGTCCCTTGTTAGAATGCAAATTTGTGCATCGTTTGTATCTGCTTAAAGCACTCTGAAAACAATTTACATTCAAATGAAGCAAACACATTATTTTGCTGCTGACAACCAAAACTCACCACCAGGAATAGATTAGAGATTCAAAATTAAGATGTCAGGCAAATTTTTAGAGTTATTTTATGTTATTTCACTGAAGGGAAAACAAATGTTGCCTGGAATTGTTTTAAATGGTTTTGCTTTGGAACGGAATTTTAGGAAAAATGAAAGAACCATAATAGACTGAACTTTTACAATCATATAATTTTGGTTTCTGACTGACTTGATTTGACTGTAACTGTTGCATCTACACTAATCCATTGTTCTCCAAACCTTCAGGCGTGAAACAGTCTGTGAGAAGATATTTAACCTCATAAAAGTAGCCAAAGTGAGAGGTTTGGAAACAAATTGAAATCCACACGCAATAAATATATTTATTCATGCAGCTGGTCAGTTAAACTATTGATTACTGGAGCGACAGTTTTCACCACAGATCTTAAAAGAGGCTTACAAAAAAAGAGATGAAGTACCATTTCAAAAATGTGTTTTTTATTTCTGTGCTCAACCTAAATAGTCCCGGCAGGTTCAGTAAAAGTGCACCACCTGAAATCCCCTCAAGCATCTGAAAGCTTGTGCATCCAACTTCCCCATATCAACTGAATTGTGTTCCAGCTGCACTCGTACGAGCCCGCTGAGGCTCAGACTTCTGTTGCCCCAGCAGAAAGCATCGCGGGGCACTGACTGAATCCTGTTGTGGCTTAGTGCCACAGAGTGCAGAGCCTGCGGCAGCTGTCTGGGCACCTGGCGCAAGGTGTTGTGGCACAGGTCTAACTGGTGCAGGACTGGCAAGGCCTTGAATGCCCCCGGGGCCACTTTGAAGATTTTATTTCTTGCCAGACCAAGGTGTTCCAGGTTTTTCAAGGTGTTAAGAGCAGCTTTCTTTATGGATGAAATGAGGTTGCCCTCCAGATTTAGAGTCTTGAGCGAGCGGGGAAGGTGCCGCGGTACTTGTTTCAGTCTGTTTCCTCCTAAGTTGAGACTTTCCAAGTAAGTTGCATTGAGAAGCGACTCCCTGAGAAGACCCTTGTTTGTCAGTCTGTTCGAACTCAGATCCAACACCAGCAGCTCTGACGTCCCGTTGAAGGCTCCTCCCTGGAACTGCTCAATGAGGTTCCCTTTCAGGTAGAGCTCCTTGATGGACAGCGGTAAGCCCAGAGGAACTGAGGTTAACTGGTTGTGATCCAGGTTCAGGGTACGCAGGCTGGACAAAGGAGACAGCGCTGCATCAGGAAGAGAGTCCGATCCATTTCCCAGGCTGTTGTTGCTGAGGCTCAAAACCAAGAGGCCGGGGCACCGGGCCCAAGCTGCCTCAGACATCACGCTCAGGTGGTTATTGTCCAAACGTAGCTCCTCGAGAGAAACAGGAAGGTCAGTTGGCACACTCTTCAGGAGGTTCCTGTCCAGATAAAGGCGTTTCAGAGCCGGGATCCCCTCAAATGCCCCCTCGATGGCGCCATCTGTGAGCTGATTGTTGCTCAATACAAGAAACTCCATAGAGACGTATTCGTTGAGCAGATCCAACTGGATGCTGTCTATGCGATTATTCATGAGGAGGATGTAGCGTGAATTATAGGGGATGCCGTATGGAATCTTATCCACACCTTTGTCCGAACACTGGACCACTCTGGAACAAAATACACAATGAGAATAAGCATGATCAATGATCTTCAGTCCTTTCTGTACATGTACAACAACCAATTTTGATTAAATTTATAGTTTTGGAAAATATTTCTTTTTTCCTGAGCTTTTAATATGACAGACTGGAAAAAAACAAATTTTCTGGAATGTTGTATTTCTAGGAACTTGGTGAATGCAGTCTTATGACCGAATGGGAACTTCCTTTTGGAAAAACCCAGGAAAAAAAGGAGTTGCTCTTTAAAAATATAGCAAACAAAAAAAACCAGCATAATTCTCAAATTAGAGAACTTGAAAATGAAAAATTTATTGCTTTATACTGTAAAAGAACTTCAATAATTAGACATGTATTCAAATGTTGACATCTATTAAAAAAAATTTAAATCAATTAGGTCAGAGAGGTTTCAGACATCATTCAGTCTGCGTAACGTCTTACCTCCCATAGCAGGCGCAGTCAGGAGGACAGTAGTCATCCAAAAAGTAAGGAAAGTGCGTCGGTGCAACAACCTTCTTCTTCTTCTTTAATGGCTTTTTGGTTTTATTGTCCTTTTTTCTTTTATTGTCCTTGGACCTCTTGGACGTCTTATTTTTACTGCTTGCACTGATTTTCTTTGGCCTCACTGAAGGTGTTTTGGCTGTCAGCTGTGTTTTGGCTGACGGTTTGGTCGGTTGTGGTCGAGGAGGAGATGCTTTGTCTGGCTTCACTGTAAGTTTTGTGTCATTTTCCTGCCGTTTTTCTTTGAGCTGTGCCATGTTTGGTTCCAGCTCGACTGGTTTAGCTGTTGAATTATTTTCATCTGATATCTGTGTGGAATTTTGCCCTTTAGGTTTTAAATCTTTACTTATAAACTTTGCTTCTTTGTGTTTACGCGTTGCTGCTTGCACCTTGGGGATAAACTCGGGGTTTATTTTCCTTGTGGCTTGTAGCTTCTTCTGTGCAGGTTTGAACAAGATATTTTTAACCACCACATCCTCTAAACTTGAGCTTGCTTTCACTTCCGGTTCATTCTGCTTGAGATGATGTCCAGGACTCTGTGATGCCTCAGTGAGGAGATCTTCAAGCAGTGAGACAGATTTTACCTCTGCAGGAGCTGTTAAGACTGAGATCTGCTGGGTTTTTGTAGGATTGGCAGGTGTAACAGACAGGGGGAGGAGGTGAGAGGGAGGAAGATGAGGGGAGATTGGAGGATCTTGCGTTGGAGTAACGAATAGTGACGAAGGTGAAGGGACATGATGATGATGATTAGAAGAACTAGGAGGATTTTGAGACTGGCTAATAACTTTTCTGTCCCCTCTGGTCTCCTCGTGAAGATTTATCCCTGCAACCAGCCTGCTCTCTCTCTCCTCTTTCTCTATTTCCTGCTTCAGTTTATCAATTCGATCACTTTTCTTTAATTTCTCCGGTGTCTCGTCATCTTTTGCCTTCTCTTGTATTCTGGTATTATGACTACCAAATGTTTTTGTGTCACCTGTCAGGATTTCTTTCTCTGTCTTTCTCTTGTTTGTGTCCTCATCTTCTCTTCTCTCCACGTCTGCAGAAAATTCCTTTCTGTTTGCTTCTTCGCCTAAAATTTTAGGAAAAGTCTCAGGGGTCAGCTTCTCCTCACTTCCCCTCTCATATTCTTTATTTATGTCTAAGATTTCTTCTACATTCCTAATAAAATCTGCTATTATTTTTTCCTCTATCCTCTTCTTTTCAGGGTTCCTCTCTGGAGTCAATCCATCACTCCGTTCCTCCTCTGTTTTTCTTCTCTCAGTGGATTCAACAGTCTTTTCTGTCTCCTCTGATAAATCAAGTGGAGTTATCTGTGTGACTGTAAGTCCTGCAGAACAAAACAAAGCTCTTACAGTGGAGAGTTCACTCAAAAATTCCTCTTTTTTTTAAATTAAATACTTTTTTTCTGAAACAAAACAGTCTTTTTACTAACACACAAACAGTTAATAGCGCATTAGCATTAACAACAGTTAGCATTCCCTTTGAAAAGCTCATGAAATAATTAGCATGTAAGTGTTTATGACTAACTCACATTTTGGCAGTAAGCTTAATGTTTTACTCACCGGGCTGCAGTATGAAAGAATATCCAGAGGCTGTGAGGAAGACAAGCAGCACTGTGAGCACCTCCATCTTTATCTGAAAGACATGCAAGAAAATCAGGAAGGATATTAAAGCAAGAGTACAACTGAAATGAATATCTTACCTTTGCACAATTAGACAATGAAAGCTATTTGTTAATTCATTTTCAACTTGGTTTGTGTGTTTTGTATCTTTTTTGGCAAAAGATCCATGGAGATGCAGAGAATTTTGTCTTAATTGTACAAATAACAAATAGACTCAAATATTCCCTTTTTTAACGGCAGGTTGCAACCAGTGTGAAAGTGCAATGCTGCCATCTACTGTAACAAGCGAGAACATAAAGAAAAGAGACGATTTTTGAGGTGCTGGATTAATAACAGAATGTAATCCAGTGGTTAATATATCAGGATTATCATTAGTACATGTGCATAGTGACACCACTGCTTTCAACATGGATGTTTGGCAGCCTGGGGCCCTTTATTAGCTCATAAACATGCTTTACATCACTTTACCTGCTTGAAACAGCTCGACTTTTCCCAACTTTTGCAGATTTGTCTCCAAATATGATAAAACTTTCAAAAATAAAACATGGTTGTATCTGTTTTTGGTGAAAAGTATAATTTAAGTGCTACTGTTTCTCTTAAAAAGAGGCAGAAATCTTATGTTGGACCTTTTTTATAGTTTATAATAGTTTACAGTCAAATCTCTCCAGAGTCCAAGTGACACCAGACAGCAGAGCAGTTAGTGCTGCTTCCCATTTACTTTGCCTGTGACTTTCTTTTTTTGCATGTAATAGGAGAATATAATGTATATTTATTAAGAAATTGCCTAAAAAATCTGTAAAATGATGAATAAATCCTCATTTAAAGTCACAACAGTAATTTTATACCCAATTTTTACCTTTTTATCAGATCAGTTTGTGTCTAAAATCGAAGAGCTATCATTCAAAAAGTCTCCTTCATACTGAGACTCAATGAAGTACAAAGGCAAGAAGACAACACAAAAATTTAAGTTTTTTGCAGCTGAATCTGTGGGACCCAAAACAACAAGGAAGTCCAGCTTAAACAAAATATTGAAGTTACTTGATTAAATTTTATGAGAAGTTTCAGATAATGCAACAAAGTCATCGTCCAATCAGCTTGATTGATGTCGCTTACCTGACGTGTCTGCAGCCTCCTCATACGTCAAACTTCCTGCATCTGTCGGTGTTATGGTGCTGACCCCTCACCTGCCTCTCTGTGCAGACTGAGAGTCCAAAAGGAAAAGAGGCAACCTTCGAACCGCACACACACCCCCTCAGCACCGGCTATAGATGACTTTAATGATCCGTCTCAGTGCCCCCTCTCTGTTGAGGGAGTTTTCCCACACACAACTCTGGGTGAGTCATAAGGTAATGACTCCTCAAATGCCTTTATCTGCAGGAGGATTCTCACACTTACCCTCAACGTCAGAGGAATCTGGAGGATCAATAGCGGGAATAAGAGGAGACTTTAGGGGGAGAAGGGGTCAGAGGTGAGAGCTGGATTTTACAGTGGCCACTGTTTGCTCTGCAGAGGGGGGACATTAGCATGCCACTGGTTATATGGGGGTGACAAGTAGCGGCTGGAAAATGCTTGGCCTTTGACCCATATGCTAATAATCTGCAGGGCTTCAGGAAGTCTGGGAGCTGCTGAGGCTGATAGAAACTGTATAGAAAATGAGTTACGGTTTGGTGTTTAAGTTCTTTTCTAAAACATAAAAGATTTTTTTCCTCTTCCCCCCCCAACTGTTTTAAGTTGAACTCTTGGATGATCTTTATCTCATTAACATCACAGAAAAACACTGAGTCTTTTATGGCTGGTTTGATCTGGTTTTTAAAGCCTTAAAATAAAAAAGAAAATCACTTTAAATGATCAAGGAACTTCTAACTTCTTCCAACTAGGTCAGATTTGAATTGGTGTAGGATCTTTAGTAACTTTCTCAGATGTAGTCAGAGCTCGGATTTAGGTAATGATCATTTTTACTTTGATTATTCTAAGAACTAATTTTTCTCAGCTTGGGAAGAAAATAACCCTTTCATAGTCCATCCCCTTTATGTGAAAGGTGAAGACAAAACTTCAGTAAAGTGGTTTGTCCTGAGTTTTGATGACTAAATGTGTAATTTATGATCAGATGGTTAAACTACTGATAATATTACAGCTTATTAAATGTCTGAATATACTGAGACGTATCCATCACAGTACAGGTGACATCTTTATACCTTTTGTTTTCAACAACTAAAAATCAAAGGATATTTAAATTATAGGGATATAAATATTAGAAAGGCAGCAAATTTTAAATTTAAGAAGCTGAAACCAGAAAATGTTTGTCAGTGTTACATCAAAAATGATTTCTGCAGATAAAAAAAAATTATTAATCAACTCAGTTGGTTCGGATCTAGCTCTGGTCTAATACCAAGTTTCATAATCATTCATCAGGTGTTTATTTATCAGCTCTTTAATATTTATATTAGACTAATTAGATATTTTATCAATAATTTATTTTATAAAACTCATCAACTCTTAAAACATGTGAAGGTACTAATGTTTCGCTTCTATCTCAGCTGTGTTATCTCTATTTACATGTGAACAAAAGTTTGCTTCGTTCCCACAATCAGACTCCCTTTTGACGACCAACTTCTAAGTCTCAGAATATCAAGTTCTTACATCTGTTTGGTTTTGCATTTTCGTCACATCACTCATCATGTCAGCTCAAACACAAGGCCATACATTCCTGTCAGACTCTCCCAAGGTCTGACGCTGTCATTTTGCATGCGGATGCTTATCAGTGTCACAAACATAGATACGCCCGAGGACTTCTAAGTGAGATAAAACCAAGACAAACACAGTTGTAGTCAGCCTCATCAGTGTGGCCTTGTAGCAGGATATAGTCACTGCCATAAAATCATAAGTATGACTCATAGCATTTATTTATTGTGTTGTAAAGTGAGGTCGTTATGTAGAATATTTACTCAAGTATTTATATGACTCTGTTCTCTGCAAGTAATCTGCATAACTGTGCTGATTAAATTTAAACTCTGAATGACCTGAAACTGTCCCTGAAACAGAAACCTGCCCTCATACACATTCGTCATCACAGACACACTCAATTCTGACCTCTAGTGTACAAAATATTAACTGTATAAAGAAAGAAACTGTCCTGCATTACCTGCAAAATCCATAGAGGGGCAGCATTAACCCACAAATAACTACCTGAGCTGAACTGAGAGAGCCTTGTATTGCATAACATTGCTTGGGAAAATACAGCAGATGTGTTTTGTTGTGTTTTGTCTGCGTTTGTGTTTATTCGTCTGGATCATAAAAGACAGAGAAGACATCGTCAGTATGAAAAGTGAATGGAAGCAGAGAGAGACTGGAGTGGAGGTGTCTCTCTACACCTTCAGCTGTGGCAGCTCACTTCCTGTCCAAGGTGACGTAATGTAAAGGAAAGGGGGTGTAAAAAAGCAGCAATAATGGCAGAAACTGAGAGGTGGGGGTGGTTCCTTATCAGATCTGCACCTGTTTAGGGTAAAAATATCCCCTTCTTTTGGTGCATGAAGCCCACCGTGTGCTGTGACAATGTAAGGAATTTTTAAATGGCCACTTTCTCTCTTTTGACCACAAATAATGACACAAATCTTCTGTTTTGAGGAGAAACTGTAAGAGAGCGCAGCTTCTTTTTTTTTTTTTTTTTTTTTTTTTTAACCACACATCAACACTGTCAGGAAACAGCCACTTTATATGCCTCCTCAATTTTAATATCTCATCCACAGCTTTAAAAATCCCTTTCACAGACAAAGCTCATGATATTAAATCTGTCTGGACTTTTGTCTTCCAGCGAAATCACTTCTGCAGATGAATGATTGCTCCCCAGTGCATCCCAATGCCCCGACAGCTGCCAAGCGGGCTTACCAGTTTGCCCCTACCCTTTTTTTTTGTTTTGTTTTTGGAAAAATCACTATAAATAATCAAAGAATTTTTTTTTTTCTAACTAGGTCAGAGATTTGTATCAGTAAAGGGTCTCTGGCTTTCTACAGATGTGGTTGCAGGGTTGAGTCATGAAGGTTCAGAGGGTAAAGCGAATGCCGCTTGGATCTGCAGTCTTTTTCATCAAGTTTTACAGATGTGGTTAACAGCTAGAATTCAGGGTTATGATCCGATCGTTTTCATCTTTTTTTGTTTAAAAAAAAAGTTGCAGCTTGGATACGGGAAACCAGAACCTTTTCACAGCTCGTTCTTTTGGCCTCACCGGACAAATAACCTCAGTGGTGACGTCCAAACTGAAAGCGAAGTTTCTGTCATGAGTTTTTCATGGAGACACTGAGGTCAGGGCAGGTAAGCGGCCTCACAGTCCGGTGAGGAATTTCCATGAGGTTTTGGTCTGAATGGGTGTGTGTGTTTGTGTGTCTGCGGGTGGGTACGGATGTGTATCTTCAGCCCTATGTGTGAGTACGGGAAACCATAGAGCTCCTGGTGTGTATTGACGTAGGTTATGTTAATTGGACAGATAATTGATGACAACATTAACACCACTTGCCCTGAGGGTTTGTTTTTCTTTTTTCTTTTTTTTTAATGGAAGAGCACACAATTTAATTTACAGTAAACACGCCAAACATCAATATTATGCGTCCAGAGGGCAGAAATCCAGGAGGGAGGGTGACAGACAGAGAAAAATGGAGTAAAAAGAGGCAGAGGAGGGAGGCTGGAGTGACAGCACGGCTGTGTAAAATAAACCCTCCCCCAAACTGTCCCATCTGCTCCGAGTCTGACTGCTGGCTGTGGCAGCGGCGGCAGGGGGGTTAACAAGGGCAGAGGTCACAGACTCTGATCAATTTGTTGGCTAGGAGCTTGTGTGTGTGTGTGTGTGTGTGTGTTATGCTATTTCAGACCTCTCTTCCTATCATGCCTCTCTCTCCGTTCGCTCTC
>JAQMCX010000037.1:7135212-7168729 GCA_029814765.1 Acanthurus leucopareius | reverse complement strand
AAGCATCTAAGCAGATTTTTCTCTTATCTGGCAGCAGTGGGAACGAGACATGGCAACTCTTAAACGCAGATTTGTTTTGTTTGGTTCCTGGGAACATGTTGCCATGGTGACCGTGACACCTTTTTTCTTAGTGGATGTGTGTTACAAGGCTCATGGTTTTGAGCTCCAGCAGATGGTTTCGATAAAGTGTCACAGAAGGTGTGTGTGTGTGTGTGTGTGTGTGTGTGTGTGTCTGAATGGTGAAGAGTAAGTGAATAAGCGAGGAAAGGTGAAAGATTTTCTGGATGTGTGTCGTGCATCTGCACCTGAAGACAAGTTTGTGTGAGTGTTTGCTGGTGAATGCATGTTCATGTGTGGTACTTTCAGCATGTGTGCTAACGTTGTGAATAGGCCGATCCGAGATGAAAGCCGCACAGATTTATTAACACACGGTTCACTGAGGCACCGGCGGCTCCAGCAGAACTTTCATTAGCCATGTGATCTTTCCGTTGGTATTATTTTTCTTCTCTGAATCCAACAAAAACCCACTGAACCACTGATCTGGTCTCTGTGTTCACATCCATCCCTCATTTTCCACCAGCTTTATTCCCCTTTTCCACCACAGACAGGAAAGCTTTTAGACGAGCTCACGCAGAGGCTTCAAAATAAATAAAAGTCACTGACTTAGAGATGAGTGAACGTGCAGGTGAGAAATTGCTGCGGTTCAAAACGTGACACTTGATAGGAAAGGTGCGCTTCCATGTGCAGCATAAGATGCACGAGAAAGTTTCAGGTTTGATTCAAGCTGTTGAAGCAAAACTTTAAAGCCTGTTGGTTGAGTTTCAAGATGGCAGCGTAGCAGACAGTCCACTCTGCTGAGCTCTGCACAGCATCATTGATCCAGGAATGCACAATACATCAGTGCAGTTATATTTTTGCCTGATTGTTGGAAATTTAATGTCATATATTATCCCTAGGATGAAATACAGTCTCGTCAGCGGCTGTATGCACCTTTTAAAGTTGGTTTTTGATTTGCCAGTAGGGCACAGAAAGTATGATTGATAAGTTTTTGGCTTAAGGTGGAAGGGTTTTGTATATCAAAACAGGAAAATGGAAAAAAATGGATGGTATTTGTGGCTTTGACACACAACTTAACCAACAAACAGCCTCTAGAACATAAAGTGTCAAAAACCATCTGCTTAACAACTTAAATGGCTAAATTGTGCCTTCATGCACCTAACATTCCTACACATAAAAACCATCCTTTCCTTTTCCAATTTTCTTAATAGTGTATCTAAATCTCAGGATTTTACGCTCTTTCTTGCCATTATCTTTAAGTACAGCCCTCTGTAGAAGTGGATAATGAGTGGTTTTGGGTAAATGATCCTGACTTAAACAGTGATTTACATCCCCGGGTGAAGAGCGCTCCAGACATATTTCCTGGCTGCTCAGAAGTTGCATTTTCCTCTTTAAGTCTGAAGACTTTGCCAAACCTCTTCGGGCAATAGACAAAATAATGGCAATGTATTTTTCTGTAATTAGACAGCAAAATGGCACATTGAGAATAAATAAAATGTGGATATGTGTAGAAACAGAATTGAATGCATTAGAAAGCGTTTGCCCTCGAATGATGGGTCGCTTTGATTAAAGCTAATGCGGATCCTGACAGAAATGAATCTTAAATGTGTGTTTTCTCCAGAGAGGTTACATATTGTAGGTGTATGTACAGTTTTTCAGAGCTTTGGCATCGAGTACCAACCCTTTGATCCTCAGAGAGCGAGGCCTTGTTTACCAGACGGTTTTAGAGCAAACTCACCCAATTACTGTCAGAGTTGAGACTGCAGTGTGCGAAATGTCAGTGAGATTTGAGAAATGTGTGATTTGTGAAATTGGCTGCGATCATGTCTTATACACGAACGCTTCTTCAAAGGGGCCAAGAGATTTTAAAGTGTTGTGCTGGACTTCTGAAGCACAGTTAACACACTGTTGGGAACATGTACTTTTTGCCTTCAGGGTCATTTGCTTCAATTTATTTACACATGAGCTGTGGAGGTGTAGAACGCTTTGCCATCAGGCTTTAAGTCTCCAGAAACCAGTTGGATTTGACTGCTGAAATGTATTAGTTATTAAATTTAATCTATTTTATTGGCTCAGTTAAAACAAAATATTAATAATTCTCTTCTGTAGAGAAGTCAGCTTTGGATTGAAGACATTTTTTTGATACAACACCTGCAGTCATGTGCAGACAGCATGCTTTGATTTGACTTATCGAGTCATAAATGATCCAGCGGGGCCGTGGTCTTTAGCTGAGCCCACTATAATCCTGCTCAAATATTGACCAGAGGTATCAGTGGTGTTATGATCTCTGCAGCAGCAACAAACAGAGCTGTGTACAGACTGTTATGGGTGTAAACAAAAAGCTCTCCAGGTAATTCCAAAGAGCGACTAACTCACTTCCTGGAATTATAAAGCAATAACTGCTCCTCATTTACCTCCATGTGTCTGGGTACATTGTGTTACAGTGCCAGGGAAGTCAACACACCGACAGGGTTCAGAGATAACAAACTGATATAAAAGCATCTAAATAGGTCATCTGAGAGAATCATATGTGGTGTGTTCACTATAGAAACGATGTAATGCTTCTCCTTTTTGTCCTTTTTTTATGCTGCTGCTCCAATTTCATGCTACTGTTTTTCTGTTATGCTTTACTGATGTGTGATATTTTAATAGGCAATGATCGTTAATGCAAAACCTCAAAATAACGCATGGAGAAAGTTCATTCAGTAGGAATGTTTTAATGCTTTCTTAGTTCGGATTTTCACTTTTCAACTTTTACTAAGTCACCTGACTTCACATACACAGATTATGGCACAATCTTTGGAAGAAACAAGATGAACAAGACTCTGTGATTAATTGTGTGTGTTTTTTTAAAGTCTCTAATTGTGTATTTTGCACTTTTCGTGTGCCTACATGCACCATGTGTTTTTAAATTTTGCCAAATGGCCACCCACACACTAAAAAACACCATTACATAAACAAGTTTATGATGTCACATGTTCCATAAGGGACCTCACAGGAAACACACACACACAAACACACCACAAAAAAAGCTTCAAATAGAAAATAAAAAATAGAAACCAGAGTCAGGATCAGTCATTGGATCATCCGTGTTCTTTCCCATCAACCATACACTCCATAACATACTGTACTGAACTAGGAATCTACAAAAAACTCAAGTATAAAACACTTCAGGCTATTTTTCCATCACTACCTCTCATATCAGTCACATCATGCTACCAGAAAATGCGCCAAAATAATCTCAAGGATTAATTCTTAATGAAGAGATTATTTTGGGGTAACCTGCCATGTGGAAATGTGATGCAAACATGTAAATGGATCCAATATGTTGATACCTTGTGAAAATCCTCTTAGAGGGGAATTATCTGAACATGTAGAGGGAGAGATTTTTAAATTGTATGTGGAAATTTAGCTGTTATCTCTGGTTGCTTAGTGACTAATTCACCAAGCATAAAACTCCTTTAGGGTCCTATTTGCATATGCAAAGTGCAGAGATATGGGAATAAACAATCTCTGGGTGTTTGGAGAGGTGTGTGTGCTGTGTGAACAGCACTGACATGGATCACAGGATACAGAGGAGCGAAGTGCATCAGCAAGGCCTCGACTAACTGCTGTGTGTAGGGAGATAGCATTACGTGCGTATGTGTGTGTGCTCTAAGACTTCCATCTGCATAAAACGTCACCCTGAATCATTCAAGTGTGTGTTTGTTTGTATGCATCAGTGGGAGTGGAAAACACACACAATTTTTGGAACTCAAATAACTTTCAAAATTAAAGATTGTTCTGTCTGAAGAGTAAATAAGAGAAGTTTGTATTCAGTCATCTGACAGGACAAACAGTCATAATGATACGTTTACAATAAAAAACTAACACTGGAAAAGAGGTTGTTATCTCTACGTTTCAATCCTGTTACGTTTCGTTTGGCAACAGTCACGGTTGCAGAAACAGCAAGTACTTCAGGAGCTATGTTGTCACATACCAGAAGAGCAACTGTATGTGTTTACAGTGCAACCAAACAAGCTCATGCTGTAAGAGGAGTCTGCTACCTCGCTGAGAAGCTGAAGGTGTTCAGCCTGATTCCAACAATTCCACGTGGCTGCTCCTTCTTGTTCCATTACTCCACCACAAAAATAAAATAAATGCGAAAAATTACTGACAAGGTAAAAAATGTCTTGATTTGCAGATGCATTTTTGATGCGACCCTTTCACAATAAAAGCCATCTCTCATTTGTTAGCTGCAGGTTTTATTAGTAAAAAATATTTGACTTTCATCAACATTGATATTTGAATAACAGCCTTCTCTCTCATGAACAAACAACACTACATCATACTGTATAGAGAGACAGTTATAGTATGTAACATTGAATTTCTATTGCTTGAAATTACAAACGATCAATAACATTGAACTAGCTTTGATTGCATGAAAAACTTTAGATTAATTAACAGATTCATATTGAAAAAAAGAAGATCTTAAGTAAACTTTCACTGTGGTTTAAAGTTTGTGTTTGTTGTTTCTCTTATGATCAGTCCAGCAGGTACAAACAGGGAACTACTGGCTGCAACAGGTGCATCCAAATCCAATCACACACATGTGCAAAAAATAAAAGGAAAAAACAAGTTTCTTCCACCTTTCAGAGAGTGTGCAGCATCAGAGATGATCCATTAAAACATGTAGTAAATACAGACAGAGCCAGAACATCCTGTCCTTATATCTGAAACCTGTGTGTGTGTGTGTGTGTGTGTGTGTGTGTGTGAGTGTGTGAGTAATAAGAGAGAGAAACAGAGTGCAACAGAAAACAGAGACTGAGGATACATAAGCAATTTGCATATGTGTGTGTGTGTGTGTGTGTGCGCTGACGTCAGTTCGATCACGTAACCTGTAATGAACAAAGAGCTGAAGTGATAGATGCACACTGGCAGGCTGTGCTGGCTAAACGCTGGAACATTAGTGTTTGCCTGCTGTATAAACACAAAATGTTAGCGCACTCAAGGTAATAGATCATAATGTATGGAGCTGTGGCTTCCATTATTAAAGGTTGTCTTTAATTACACGTAGAGCTGGTTGTTCAAACAGCAATAACAAGATAAAACACTTTTTAATTTTCAATTTAGTTTTGGAAGGAATGGCTTGACCTCGGATGCAAAGACTTGTTCATAAAAATGGTTGGAAGTGGTAGAAAGAGGAATAAAAACACATAAAGAACACGGACACACCTCTTCCTCATGTTGATACAGTGATACAAAGAGTGATCGGATTAAATATTCCTGCAAGTGTAAAAACTTTTGGTGGTGAAAAAGTAATTTTTTTAAAGTTAAGAGTCCTTTTTAGCGCTCTTTTAAAAGCCCCTCCTCTATCCTCTACAAACATTTTAAAGTACACATAGTTAACTTTGGGTAAAACATATATTTTAACATGTAAAAGAAATCATATTATATTAAAAAGGAAGGGCTTTTTTCTACATATGGAGTCTAAGCAGCTCTTCCATGAGAGTTCACCAGTATAACAACATGCGATCAGGTTTATTGAAAATGAGAAACAATGGCTCTGAAACACTGAGACATGAATTTCCATGAAGGACAAAAGCCAGAGGAGCAGAAACATAATGAAAGTCATATAATTGTTCCAGTTTTGTTCAGAATCAATGAGGCTGACTGTGTGATCGCTGTGGGGACAGACATGCGTCACTTCTCTTCATCAAGCCCTCGATACACTCTGTCCCATTTGTGTGTGTGTTTGCGTGTGTGTGTCTGTGTGCGTGTGCATGCGTGCGTATGTGTGTGTGTGTTTGCATAACCCACTCAGCCACGGTTTCATAACCACGTTCATCTCGGACATCGCTGCCTGCTTCCCACACAGCTGAATATTGATGGAGCCATGGGCCAGAATTACATTTACTGTACCAAGATGCTTCCTTAAAAGAAATTAAATGTACTCCCAGAAAATATTGAGTGAGGAAGAACAACAAAAAAAACAACCCAAATGACCTCCAGCAAGAAACAGGACTGAGAATTGCGAATGTTGCATCATGACTTTGTAAAGTTTTTAATCGATCCTCTGAATAACTCTCACCAGAGTCGCAGTGGGTCAAAACCATAATTATAAAGGCTTGTTTATTTATTTCAATGTGCTGAGCCTTACTGCCTTAAATGGATTTTTGAGCATCCGGCTGCAGAGTTTACCGGTTCACTTCAACATGACAAAATCCAGGTAATTGGTTTATTTTGCATAGAAAAAAAAAAAAGAAGAAAATTCGATTTGAAACCAACTCGTTTGTAGTATAATTGTTTGCTGTGCAGAAAACTGTGAGGGTAAGACCACTGACAGAACAACAGAGTTGTTTTTGTCATTTTTATTTTCACTTTCATGACTGGATTTTTTTTTTCTGAGGTGTTTTCGTTACCTATTAAACCACAAACCTCTGACTGTCGGCTTCCTGCAGCAGCACATCAACTCTTGTGTTTGAGAAACATAAAATCTGGTTGAAAAAATGAGTTAAATCGAATCTACATCTTTTAAAAAATAAATTAGTAGAAATAATCAAAGCCAAAAGCCTTCGTACTGTTAAATATTCATAAAAAAAAACCTAACTAACTTCACAATTGACCTATTGAACTGAAGCTGATATACATATGCATATAGCCAGAGGCACAAACAAGCTCTCCGTTCTTCTGATTGAGTGCCAGAATCAGAGACTATACAACCAGCCCTGCAGTAAGTTACCATGTTCCACAGGCACGTTATACAACAGCTGTGTGTGTGTGTGTACATGTGTGTGTGTGTGTGTGTGTGTGTGTGCATGCTTGTCAAATAGCATCATTAAAACTGGTTGGCATCCAGGCAAAATGACATTTCAGTTTTTAAATTTCTGACCTTTTGCAATTGCGGCTTCATCAACATGTGAATGTTGCCATCTGAGGGGACCCAGCAGTTTTTCTATGAGCTCATCCAGAGACGCGGCCTCCCAGGCGGAGGATTGCGCTTCAGGACGTAAAGCTCACCAGCTGTCCATCTTATCTGCCTGAGCCTGAGGGTTTTTTTCTTTTTAACTGTTTCTGCTGCAGTAAAATTCACTAATATTTCAGCCAGTGATGTATTTACATTATCCATCTTGGTGCTTTTTTGAAAAATCGTCTGGCACATTCGCTGATAAAGTGAGCATTTCAGGTGAGGAACTGAGCGGCTTTGTTTCACCGGTGGGAAGGTTTAACACTTTAAATAATCCATGGATGAATCTCTGAGGCTTTTATGTCGCCCTTTTTTTTGCTCTCTATTTCTGTCGCTGCTCTCTCCGGGCGGCCGTCTGCCTCTGCACAGGTTTATGTCACACTGAAAAGACAGAATGCAGCTTTTGCTCCACTTCCTGTCACTGCTCAGCGTGTTGCATCTCTCTCTTTTTTTTTTTTTACAGTCAACTACATGTCAACAATTCATTACTATTACGAGAATTAGGTTGTTTTATAGTGACAGAGACACTGTGATGTGTGCACACGGCGAAGTGTAGCTTATTTACCTCATCAGTGACGATGACTGCGTGGGCTTGAGGCTACTGTCATGCTGTTGCCATGACATCTGGAATCCACGAAAAGAATTCTGGCGTGTTCGATGACAGAAACACACATACACAAGCCCTCACATAGGAGATGTCAAAGATGCACGCAGACACGCGCACGCATTTTATCTGCTCAGATAAAAGGGGGACATTTATCTCAGTGACTGCTTTCATGAAAACATACTGAGTGATTAGAGGTCATTA
Source organism: Acanthurus leucopareius (assembly GCA_029814765.1). NCBI lineage: Eukaryota > Metazoa > Chordata > Actinopteri > Acanthuriformes > Acanthuridae > Acanthurus > Acanthurus leucopareius. The sequence continues at coordinate 7,160,918 of JAQMCX010000037.1, read as the reverse complement.
CAAAGCAGAATGCTCTCAGGTAGCCAATCTGATTACATCCCTGCAGCAGCCCGATGACAGACCGAATGGCTTTCAGTCCAACTTTGTGTCAAAGCACATTCCCCGGCCGCCATTGTGGGAGTTTTCAGATCTCTCCTGACAGATCTCTTGGATTCTGTCAGTAAATGTTTCATTCTGGGGGAGTATGGAAATGTTGGGATGAGATAAGAGTTGCATAAACAACATTTCAGTGCCCTAAAGAGGCTTTAAAACTGAAGAACTGAGCTTTAGCTTAAAGGTACCTTAAGGGAAAAGATGGTAAAATAGAAACATCGAGTGACACGAGGTAGGACTGATGTAATATTAAATATGAGATTTTTTAAAAAGGGAAATGTGAGCACAAAAAGAGAGGAAAAAATAGACTTTATGTGCTTTTACACAAATTTCAGTAAGCTGACAACCTTTTTCCATACATCCTAAATGGATTCTGCTTTATGTTCTATGTTTTATGAACCTGCAACCAGGCATGCAGTCATCTAATGGTACAGAATGTGTAATAAGTAGAGACACTGCTTCATGGATTTTTGAACACACACAATGCCCGTGGGATCTCTATAGACCCAACATAAGGAACAGAATCCATATAAAATGCTCTTATTGTGAAAAATGAGAATATGATGTGAAGGAGGATGGCTGTGTTTTTGCTGAGCTGATGTGACAAAGGAAAAAAAAGCAGCATTTGAATTAAAAATACAGCAGGGAAAAGAGAAAAAGCAGGAGAGCAAACGCAGCACACTTCCTGTGAACAACTCCACAGTGAAAACAGTACGACGCCTCTTTCTGACAACATTGTTAAAGCGCTCGGTGGGAGAGAATGGGCTTGATCGGCTGTTATGTAACCGCTGTCAGACGGTTGCCATGGTAATTTGTGCAGGTCCACCACCTTTGAGTGGCACTGACCCGCCCCGGTTTGCAGCCACATGACTCTGATCTGCAGGATAAAGGGGCTTACTGGACCCCCTACCGCTGTCATGTTTTCATGTCTCACTCAGAGTTTGAACGTGAGCATCAACAGATTATGAACAAGTTTGTTAAAATAATTCAGTATCAAACTGATTTTGTTTCCCTCTTAGTGTTAGTTACACTTTTCTTTTCTAAAATATTAGCATCAGCAAGAATTTTGCAATCTTATTTTCCAGAGACATCAGCAATTTAAATAGGATGCTTCTATATATATATATCTATATATCTGACATTAGTTCAGTTTTACATATCGGTTGGCATAAACTAATAACATAGTGCTTGTAAATCTATGTATAAATCCGTAAATATGAATCTATCCATTACATGAGACTTTTCACATACTATAGGGAGCAATTTATATTAAATAAAAAGATGTTAAAACTGCTGTAAAATTTTAAAGCCATGCTAGCTGCTAGCTTGCCTAAAAAATGTAAAATAATGCTAAAAGTTTCCATAATAGGGCCACCCTAGAACAACAGATCATGCAATTCTTGAGATCATCAAATCTGGAGAAACAAATGAAGCTCTTGTTAGCTCCACATTAGTCAGCACACAGAAAATTTAATGGTTTTGATAAGAGTCCAGTCCACAAGAATGAGCACCACATCCATCCAGTTCTCTGTGAGGACAAAACAACAAAAGCAACCTCTTACTGAGACCCTCTGGACATGAAATTCTCATTAAAACACAGATTCCAGTCTGATCTGAGACGTTTCTGATTTACATCACCACCTGGTTTATGGATCTATTGGATGGATTGTGATGATACTGGCTTTGATGCAGGTTTTCTGAAAACTCTTGTAGCCCAAAAGGCTTTAGTGTAACTGGTGAAAATACTAAATCACCTCTAATTCTAACATGTCATGCAATTTAAAGAAATAAAAGAAGGCTTGCCGTCTTATTCAAACACCGTTGATACTTTCAATATACCAAAGGTCAATAGAATTAACGTGCAGTGTGGATTGAAACTACAGATAAGGAAGCGTTATGAAGGCTAGACTTTGTTCTCTCCCTCTATTTTTCCCTCCGTCTTGATTTCTTTGCCTTTTTTCTCATGTTTAATGCCATGTTTATTTTAACAAGTCTATTTGTTGAGGCGTTTCTGGGCGAACGATAAATGTTTAGCTGGTTTATAAAGACGTATTGGTAACAAGTGTCGGCCATATTTTGACTCCCCGCAAACCTAACATTGTATCTGCTGCCTTAAAGTTCCATAAGAGAAATAAATAGTTTGCCTCTGTGGTGTTGGCCTTTTGTTCAACAAACCAAACACAATCTGCTGCTGTAATCAGCTGCTGTCTTGCTCAACCGGCTCTCAAACTTGGCACGGTGCTGATGCATTCAGTTGTTTGTACTAAAAAGATTTAGCTGGAGGGGGGGTGCAGTTAAAGGAAAAACCATAAAAACAAATTGTGCCACGTAGGCACTTATTCACCACGTTTGTCATGTCAGGCACGTCAAACGTTGGACTAGTTTTTAGGACACTTTACAGAACTGAAGAGGGGGATCAGGGCTTCAGTTTCTGATCATTGATTATCTCCCTTTTCAATCGTAAACACCAGTGTGGTGTCCAGTGTTAAGAAGGCTTACAGCAAAGAAGGATTTAGCACCAATTCCACCGTAACAACAGGAGAACTAGCAAAACAACACATTTTATAATTACCCCCTTTTTTTATATATATAATTACCATCTATGTCCATTATACTTTTATATTTAAATGAATTTATTAGCATGGCTTAATCTAACTTTAAACTGATTTGACTATTTAAAAGGGTATTTCAATTGTACAGGAAGTCACACTGTTTCAAAAGCTAATTTTCAGTTTGGTTTATGCAGAGTAAAATATATTATTTATTAAGTATTTTTTTAAGTGATTTATCACAGTAGAGTAGCAGTAGAGTAATTAGTTTCTTGAGACATCAGACTTGATATTCAGTCATCATCTTATGGATTTTTGAGCATCGACAGCTTGCTTACTGTTAGCTGTAGGAATAACACACAGGTATTGTTTTCAGGGAAATGTTCACACTATCTTGGATCTGAACAACTATACTGAACACAAAACTGATATCAATGCTTCAGTAAACTCCTAGGAGGACGGAAATAAAGTCAAGCCATGAGTGGTGACATAATGGAGCAGGTAGCAGGTGATGGAGTAAAACTACAGGTAGGATTCAGTAAATTGTGTTTTTTACCTCAAAGGTCTTCTCTTGATGGTGACAAATGAACAAATATGAATTACTTGCATGGGAAAATCATTACCACTCACATTTACAAGTTAAATACAGACTCGGCCTTGAAGCTCCCTGATTTCTGAATCACATGCGTTTCTTATTACCACATTTCAGTTTGTCATTTAAAGCTAATACCATTTAATGGCTTGCAGCAGCATGCGCCAGTGAAAATGTGAGTCCGAGGCCATGTTTATTTCTCAGCAGAAAGGCTGTTAATAAAAATACACTTTAAAGGCCTTTTTAAATGGTTGTGAGCTGACCTTGCAAGTACAAAAACTGAAAGTATAAGTAAGTATGTTTCTTTGATGCGTAAACGGTAGATTCATTGATCCAAGGGTCTGCTTTTGAGTCCGTGTTTGCACCTGCGGGACAGGTAGATTTCTCACGCAACTTAATATCATCAGATGTTTGACTCGTGAAACCCATTCTGTCATAAAACCGCTTGCCTGCAGGCTTTTTTTCGTAGAATAATCCACCTTCACTTTCACTTTAGGGAATGAAACGAGGAGAGGAGGGCATGCAAGAAGCAAAAAAGAAGTTCTGAAACACGACAGGAGGAGTCAGACCTAATCAGTGAATGCAAATGCCATCCCTGCACCAGCCGCGGGTACCGCCGTGACTACGGATGCCAAGAATGTGTGGAACTAATCCTCAGGATTTGGTATGCTTTCCCCCTTCACCTTCCATCTGCTTTAAACTCTTCTCCCAATCTCCCTCGTCAGTTTTGCTGCACCAGTTTTTCCAGTCCTGAATTTTGTTTCTTCACATCTGATTTTTACGTTCGTATCCAGTTGCCACCCATGACTTTCTTTTCCTTAATCTGTTCGGCGGCTCCTGCTACTTCTGTTTCTACTGCTACGTCTACCAATTTCCCTTTAGCTCGTATTTCCATCAGACTGTCTCTTAGCCCCTTCTTGTCCTCATTTTGCCTGTCACTCACTGCCTCCTTCTTGTCCCCCTGCCTCCTCACTCATTATCTCCTTCCTCTATCCTTCTCTCCCTGTGGTGACTCCAGTCCCAGCTGCACTTCCCCCTTTTCCTGTTCTCTTTCTCACCTTCCTCTGTTTCTTCCCTCATCCTCCTCTCTCCTTTGGTACCACGAACACACACAAATTGGCAGGGTCCAAATTTTCATTTGCACCTCGGCAGCAGACTCCGCTGAACCATTTCAAGTGTCACGGCTTTGACCTTGGGAGAACAGCACTGCTGTGGCAGCATGTCAGAGGCGTGTTGAGTAACCACCTCCACCTTAGACCTCTGACAGAGACAAGGTTGTTTGAGAGGAGACCATGGTTACTGACTTTATATCACATTTTGTGGTCTGTAAATACTGCGGCAAACACACTTGTGCGTCACCATCAGCAGAAGTGCACCATAAAAGTTATGGCCCTGTCAACGGAGCAGTGCGTTACTGCAGCGGTAGTTAGAGGCTTTTTGGTTTTTGGGGTCTCAAACATTCTTGTTTAAGAAGACCTAGGTCAAGTTTATTGTAAAGTGCATAGTTTTCCCAACTTTTTTTATAGACCTTGTGATTTTCTCATAACATTTTCAATAATCCTCCAGTCATGCTAGGAATGCTGGTGTGAGGGTCGACCATTTTGATCCAGACTGAAATATCTCAGCAGCTGTTAGACTGGTACAAAACTAGGTAAAGACATTCATTATGCCCAGAGGATGAGCCCCGCTGACTCTGGTAATCTCTTGACCACCTGCATTTTTAAACTTTAACCTCTTTTGTCAAATATTTCAACATCCACTTGATGGATTTGCATCAGATTTGGATGGGATATCAGTGATCCCATTCAAGTCCTACTGACTTTGGTTGACCCTTCTTCTACTTCTAACATAAAGGGTTTTTTTGTGAAATGTGTCAACATTGTTTGATTTAAATTAGTTTACTTCAGGCTGAATTGTAATAATTTAGGTGATTTGACCTTTTTAAATTAGTACTATCAGCAAGTCAAAGCTTGCTTTATTAGCAACTAGCTGCAAAGCTAATGATACTCCCATGGAGGGTGATGGGAGTGTAAGCTGTGTGTGGGAGCCGTACTTTGTGTTTAGAGCTAATTAGCCAATGTCAGCATGCTAACACTCTATTAGTTTAATTGACTCTCATTGTGAGCATGCTACCAGATCACTGTTTCGCTCTATTTGTTAGATAGTTTCTTTAACAGTTTATTCCAGCAAGAATGACAATCTGAATAAGCTAGTGAGCCTGCAAGAGCATGATTAACAGGAAAAGACATTTATTGATAATATATATCACCTTCCACAGCATCTGTATAGATGCTGTGAAGAACCTTAACAGCTTGATGGCAAAACTGTGGATAAAAAAATTTGTTTTTTCAAGAAACTCTTTACTCAGTCACTTGTTGTTGCTCTTACTTCAGCCTCTTGAACAGGAACAGTAAATCAGAGATTACTTCAACCTGTTTTCAGCAAAATTTCCATCCCTTTCTCTGTGGTTCCAGGAAAGAAGCTTAATTAATGTGACAATGTACAGCAGCCAAGTGGCAAGCCCAAGCTGGATCAGCAAGGTTAAGAAATTGGACAATTGAAGTCGTTATATCACATTTTAAATTAGGGAACATTGCCCCAAAGTGAGGGTCATTATAACACTGAAAGTCTGGCCTTTTGCGTCAGTGTCTGACTCAGCAAGATCAAATAAGGATATCCTGTTTAAACTGGAAAACAATCGGTTTCTCTGAATGACCTCAAGGCTTAATTGTTTAAAGGTTCAGTGTGTGTGTGTGTGTGTTTTGGTTCCCAGTATGCAAGTTTGAGCAAGTGAGTTAGTAGGAGGAAGAAGAATAAAGAAAAGGCACCAGTGAAGGGATAAAGGTAGGACCTGTAACTCAAAACAATGACTCAGTACTGATATATTATGTTTTTCTGGTGATTATAAAACAATATTCCATAGAAAACACGTAGTTTGTTTGGTTACAGCACTTATTATATTACCTGTAGCAGTCCCAGTTTGGTGATGCACTCTTTGTTTATTTTATACAAAAGTGCTTTAACACATTTTTCTGACATTTCTTATCTAATTTTAGGACTTGTGGCACCACGAATTGGTCAGAAAATTTGTATTCAGCTCATGTCTGAGCTGGTCACATAAACAAAGTGCCTAAACTTGGAAATAAAAATGTGCAACACAACACATTTTTTTGGTCATAAACCCAAAAACCAATCTGAGACAATACTAATCCTCGGTTTCTCTCCGTCCAATCCATGCAGTCCTTTTCTCAGACATGTTGGTAAATTTCCTCTTGCTCTCATTTCCGGCCAGACAACTGGACTGTGACTCCTGCGTCATGGTGGGACGAATTCAGGTGGCAGCAGTAGCAGAGCTGAAGTGGCGTCAGCTCACAGACCGCTCCCTGAGTCTTCAGAAATGAAAAATGGAAGATTCCATGCACTCATGCTGAAAGCGCTGCTGTCTAGGCTGCAGGGTGGATGTGCAGTTCAGAGGAAACCGGAAGCGCAGGCAAACATTTATGGAATGTCTCCCATGTTATCTTTCAGCTCATCTTTCAATCCAACTATGTGCTTTTGGTATTTTTTATTTTCTTGGGGTGAATGTTTTATTGTCTTTAACCTTCCAGTGAGATGAAGTGAAGCAGCAGTGATTTTGAGTTTTAAACTGGAAGGAAATTATAATGGATTCTCAATTTTCCATGTTTGAGTGGAGAATGTTTTCCATGTATGGCCAGTAGCAGCTTGCATGAAGCTCCAGTGAAAATGGGAGCGGCGTTGAATAATTCACAGACAGCAATGAAGTCAGATTTCATTCATTTGAACTGACCTTGACCCTGCATAGGCTATTATCTAAAATTTGCACTGAACCACTGAGAGAAATTAAACCCTATTTGATGGAGAAAAAAAGTAAAGATTGATTCATTTCCATCTCAGATTTGAAATAATTAAAAATACAATTAACTTTCCTTTCCTGTCCAGATCTAAATGAAAAAAAAATTACACAAACTTCCCACAGAGTTCATACTATGTTCATACTAAGGAATGTGGGGACGACCAGTTACACTGTTACTGGTGCAAATTCTCAATTAACATTCTCTCACGTGTCTTTAAACATGCAAGGAGCCATTTCCTTAAACGTGCACGCCTGTACACATCACACACACCAAGCGGTTATCTTCGAATCGTCCTGGCCACAGAGGGGGGGGTAATAATCACTTTCATGCATGACAAAAAAAAGAGACATGCACACATTTTTCATGCGTAAATCCACATCATTACCACACACTGAGAACATGATGCGCTGTTGCACGCGTCCTGCGATGCATAGGAGAAATATGTTACGCATGCATGATCACACAATTAGCATTATAGCTGGCACTTCAACATGCCAAGAAGCCTCCTTTTATACATGCACAGGGCAGTCTGACTTATTCTTTTGTGCTTACATGCACATACACTTTTCTGCCCAGATACTGTGAACTGATGATGCTACTTTGATTATTCACTCATCTGTTTTTCGTGCATCCACTGTTCACTGTCTCCCTGTGTTTTCCCGGATGGCTGAAGAGTGTTTTTATCAAACGGCCCCCTGCGCTCATGTTCGCCTGCAACTACATTTACATTTTATCAAGGTTTTCCTGGATATTTCCCCCATGTGATATCACTGCTGTCAAGGTTTGCTGCACTTTTGTGAAATTTTTACATGTACACATAAATAATTAAATATTGAAACACGTTCGTTGTGTGAATCTGTATCTGTATTGAAACAAAAAGCTGTTCGGGAGCCTGAAATCAAAAAAGAGAGAGAGAGAGAGAACTAATGAATGAAAAACACGGGTCACAGGTGGTTTGTAAATGTACGAGCATGATGCAAAATCTATGTAAATGCTCTGGCCTAATATTTTCAGCTTGTTTAGTCAGTTGCCCCCGTCATGCCCTACATCTGTCAACTTGTTAAGAACACCATACTTCTGTGCGGGAAGTGGGCCTGCCAAAGTGGGAGAGCAGGAGTGTGTCTGCATAGTAACAAGGCCTGCCAAAGTATGGGGAATAATGGTGTGTGTGTGTGTTTGTGTGTGTGTGTGTGTGCATGATGACTGTCTGGTGTGGAGGCTACAGTCTGCAGGGGGTCTGTTCCTCTTCAGTGGGCACAGAGATACAATGTAAACAACTCCCCCAATCAGCCAATCAGACAACACTCTGCTGTGACCACCCATGCCCTGACAGTAACCTCACGAACACACACACACACACAGGCAAACAGCCGCACACACACACACACACACACACTGATGCACATGACCACACTTAGTCAGAACGGGTGTAAGACACACACGCATGGACACGCGCACAGACACATTCACACACACGCAGGGTACAGCATGATGTGCTAGAGGACACACAGCAGAGACGTTCATGACACTATCTGACCTCATTTCAGTGTGAGTGTGTGAGAGTGGGGGCTGTAGCAGACAGACGTGCATTAGAGCTGGAACTGGGGTCCCACGCGACCAACATAATAGCACACATACACACACACATTGTACCCTGGAAAGGTATTTCACAGTGCACAGCATGTGCATGTGTGATATTGTCCCCTCCAGAAGATACGGCGTGAAGAATTTTTCAGCATGGCCTGTTATGTTGTTTGTCCTTGTGTAAGTCCTTGTTTGCTGCTGCTTCATTCCTCTGGAAGGAAGCCATAATGAAATCCCTGTGCGGACCACAGGATCCCATCGTCCTCGCCTGTCCTTGTCTGCTGGAGCAGAGTCGGGAGAATGAGGAGAGGTGTCCTGAGACAGGCAGACAGAAAGACAAATTAATTAGTAATTAAAGACAGTGACAGAAACGAATGGGTCTTCTGGGTGTTGGGTAAGAATATTCAGAGAGAGCAAAGAGGACAACCCGCGGTTAAACTCTGTCTCTTTGCATTATGCAGGTTATTATGCAAGTTCCCATCTGTTTACATGCAAATGCAAACAAAAACTGCACATAGAGAAAAAAACTTGCCAATTTCAATCACAAGAACTGAGTTTTTTTTACACATGTCAGGAACATTTTAGCTTTAATGTCCATAAGAACCAGTCGTGAAATAGAGACCATTATTATGAGAGAATACACAATATGACTAGAAATCAAATTTCCAATTTTCCTTGCATCCAAAGTTAATCCCCATGTACTGTCTAGTGCATTTTTTACTTATATTTTTCTATATTCTGTGCAATTAATTTATGTGCTTCATTGTTTACATTGAGGTTAAGAATACTAGTAGAAGTTATATTAAAAAAACCTGAAAAATTTGCAGTTTGATGCAAAAAATGAATGAATTCCAGTCTAAGGTTTTTTTATTTTTCTAAAAAATGCCCATCTGTCACAGTGTTTGTCCTGCTGACTCAGTAAACCAGGCAAACATTGCTTGGGTTTTTTTACCGCAAGATAAGAAAACTAGTACGTTATGCTGAATCAGTACTTCTGACACCAAAGCATCCAAGAAATACTGCAAGGAGGCATGATGGATCTGACGACCAAGATGGAAAAAGGTCATGGATGACAGAAGGCTGTTTGCTGACAACTTAAAATACCACTTTAGTAAATTTAACTCGTAAACAAGTGATGTAGCGAAGATGAAAGTGAGCATGTCAAACCTACAACTGTTTTGGATTAAACTACGTGGGCGACATTTGAATTAATTTGGATGAATTACTGTGTTTAAGGGCTGTAACAGCTCTAAATTATGACAAGCAGCAGTAAGATTCAATTTTAGACCTCAAACTACAGGAAATATTGAGCAAGATTTAATATACAAGAGAAGTAAACAAACAGTTTTTGCCATGTTGAAGACTTTGTTAGGTTAGTGTGACCTATAATCATTACAAACTGATAATAACCTTCACAATAGGAATCACATTTGAAATAGTGCTTTTTCTAGTTTCTCAGGATTCTGTCCATCTATTGGAAATACTATAAAATTTGCATTTTATACATTTTTTTGCAACATTTAAAGTGTCCAGACAGAATTTGCTGAACGAAGTGAAAACAGTCCAACTCTCCTCTTCCTCCTCTCTCTGCTTGTATTACGATATCTGCGCTCGTGATTTAGTGAACCATTTTTAGTCAAGGGCATGTTGTAGGCAGCGCCGGGACGTCGGACCTGCAGGTCGGATCCATTTTCATTTTACATCACATTTATACACGACACAATGCAGATAGATTGATTCGGCGCTCGGATACATGCATAAATAACAGCAAAGTATTGCACCTATTAGCCTCATAACAGCATGCACACACTCACAGGCACAGACAGCAACCAATACATCTTCATAAAGCCTCCATGCCGCTGTACATTTCTGGAATGCATTGAATGAGCAGAGTGCTTCCCTCCCTGTTCAATATTCATGGTGATGGAGATGGAAAGGGTCAAAAGGGCCCGAGTCAAACAAAACACACAGATATTTTATTAAGTGTAATAATATTAAGTGATGGAGGCAAGACATTTCCAACTAAAACATTTCTTTCAATAACACCATAAGGGATATTGAGTTATATTGATTTTTTATGTTTTTCGGTCTTTTTACTTGTTTTTACACCAGAATAGTTTATATCTTTGTTTTTCAATGGAGCTGGAAGAACTGCTCTGCACTTGTAGGATGGTTGTACGTTTGCAACAACAGTCCTCCTCTCGGCTCCATCGAGTGTTTCATTGTGCTCCACGGGCTGATCCGGGGTCTCCGGCTTCTCCGCCATGGGTAGCAGGATTAAGAAACAAAATCCCAGCATGCTGAGTTGAGAATATTCAAATCTTCTTTTGCTCCAGACAGCGGATGAGCAGAGGTGTGGGTGCAGTCAGGCTAAAGATGGGATTGTCTTGTAGGACACGCTCACTGAATCCACAAAAAAAAAAAAAACACACACACACACACACAATCTGGGAGGCTGTGAGCCTCTTGGGATTTTGTGCGAGTGAGCGCGTTGCATCCATCTGCCCCATCGTTCCTTTCCTTCCATCTCTATCTCCTCCTATTCGCCTCTTTTCATCTCCAGGTGGGCCTACTACAGCCCACTGCATGCATGCATTAGCGCTTCCTTGAAGTGAGGCGACCTTCGGACGCCCTTTAGTTTCCATAGCAGCGAGTGAACGAGGTTGTGTGACATTAGCATTCGCTGAGCTACTGCCACGGTCTGATCAAAGCTTCATTGATTTTGAGTCCAACATTTATTCATAACACCACCCCCTCCTCTTTCCAATTAGAATGAAACAAGGTGATGTCTTTCTTTGTAACTAAAATGAGACTTGTAAACGAAGTTAGCAGGGGAGAAAAAAAAGATGATGGATGAATGAAAGCAAAGGTAGTAAAACATTTTACAATTACTGTTATCTCTGCTTTGTTTTCAGTCAGGAAAATGGGAAAGGTTGCTTGTGGGGAAACAAGAGAAGCCTTTTTTTTCAATGTTTATTTCCATTTTCTTAATTAAACTCACAGCAATTAATCTTCTGACTTGTAGTCTGACTTGTTTTTGGCTGAAATGGAAACGTCGGTCAGTCAGGCCACCACTTTGTTCCAAACTTAAGCATCTTAAAACTTGTTTGATGGATTGCCATTTAGTTTTATGCGTATTCTGATGGATTTGGTAGAGCTCTTACTTTTCTCCTTGGAGCCAAGATTTTTGTGTGTTAAACCCTTTGACCAAATACCTGCAAAACTGATGACATTCACATGAGCCTCAGCTGTTCTCCATGATTAGTGCTATTTAGCAAAAGTTAGCATGCTCACATGCTAAACTAAAATGTTAAACACGATGATATTACACTCGCTAAGGGTCTACATGTTGGAAACGAGCTCAAAACGCAACTGAGCTGCTAGCGTAGCTTCACAGTCTTTGTTATGTCTCCTTTTTTTGTGGAGTTTCAATAAACCCAATGCTAGTGAAGTGTTCAGGATTTTCCCTGAGGTAAGACAGTGTTCGTGTATTGATTTTTGAAAGTGTCCTTCATCGTGACATCAAATATATTCAGGAATAATTTACCAGAGAAACAGGGGCCCTTGGTGATGAGGTACAGTAATGGTGAAATGTCCTCAGAGGCTCATTGGTGCATTGATTTGTTTTAAAAGGATCCTGGTTCAACCCTTTTTAAGGCTACAGCAGAGCTGAGAGAGTCAGATCCAACCATAATCCATCACGAGTGATGGAAATACACTCATTTACTATATGGAAGTGAACTGAACGCTCTGAACAATATTTTGACATTAATCCAAACAACACACACACACAAACACACACACACAGACACACAAACACATCCACACAGTAGCAGAGTGTTTTGTGGGCAGAAGGATGGCGGGATTAGATGTGTGGGGGAGTCAGGGATCAGACAGGCAGCAGAGACAGATTTGTAGATACGGATACAGGATTAACACACACTGTAACACACACAGACCCACACACACCCCTCCTAAAACACACACATACAGTGGATTGGGGATGCGGCGGCTAACTGACCTTTGCCCTTTTAAAAAACTGAGGCAGGATTGCATTTTTAAGCACACAAAGGAACGAGTGAAGTTAGGCGCTTAAAGCTAAAGACGCTTAAAATTTTAGGCGAACCTGTTTTTGTGTGGAATAAAAAGCAAAGAAAAACAAATAAAGACTCCGCCGAGGTTTCCGTATGTCCTCTGGTTATCCGCTGTCTAGCCTCTCTTTTAGCATGGGATTTAGCATAATCAATTACAAAACAAGCCCCCATCCTCCTCCTTCCTCCTCCTCTCCTTCATCCTCCATGTCTGCCTCCATCCATCCTCGACTGTATTTCAGCTTTTCAGTGCAGATGATTGAATGTCAGTCCCTTTTCATGCGTTTGCATCTGCGCACAGGCAGAATATAGACATTGTGGCATTTCAGCTGCCCTTTGTCCCCGGGCTGCTGCGAGACGCCGATAAAAGACGCAACAAGCTCAGTCACAGATCAACCTTTCAGGGCTAAAGAAGAGGAGGAGGAGGGATGAAAAGGGAAAGTGCTTCAAAAGCTCAGTGGAGTGAAGCAGGAGGAAAAAAAAAAAAGGAGGGGAAGAGACAGGGACATGAGTGGGATGTGGGGATGTAAGGAGGCAAGAGCTGCTGGATTGTGGCTGACAGTGAAAGAGAAGCGTGCATGTGATTTCCTGACTTTTGAATGCACCAGAACAGACAGGTAGAGACTGTCTGAGACATGGAGCTCATGCCCTGTTGTGGCTAACTCAGCCTATTGCACTGCTGCATGGTCTAGCTGCCATACGGACCGAGCTCGGGGCCATTGCATGAGCATGAATAATGCAATGATCAGCCACTAGCACTCTGTTTTCTCCGTCCGTCTGTCTGTCTGTCTGCTAACCACTTCAGGGTAGAGGACAAAACATAGGCAGACAATGAAAAGCACATCCTCACAAAAAGAGATATTTTAAGTTTTAAGATCATTTTAAGGTGATAATTTAGAAGTTATGACTTTACACTCCAAATCAAAAACTACATAAAGCACAACACTGTGACCACCTCTGTGTCCACGGTTGGATTTAAGCATGACTGCATGCTCGTTTTAACAGCAATAAGACACTTGTTAAATTCGTAAATTATAACATGCAGTTTGGTGAGGCAACTGTCTTCCCTGCATTTGTGCAAAGCTGTAGCAGATCTCATAGACAATCAGTGACTGATCTAATGCTGTATTAGGCCTCCTGTGGTATAAATTGACTTTACAATTGAACTTTTTTGTTAATTACATTAATGTTCTCTTGCCATCTCTGGGCTAGGATTCCTGGAAACAGTTCATCTCTTATGCCTTTTGTAAAACCTCAACTTATTGTTTTTACACTTGTGTTTTGTGAAGGTCATATGTGATTCAATGTGCTGTTATAAAGATTTGTTTTACCTTCAGTCAGAGCTTAGCTTTTTTTTCCTTTTTTTAGTCTTTATGCTAATCTGAGCTCACTGTCAGTTGGCTCTGGCTCAGTAATTAACATAGATAACTACATCCTACTATCTTTCAGTTGAGCTTAACAAAATAACATCTAGTAAATCTTACACCTGTGTTTAATAACTGTAGAAAATAGCCAAAATAATCACAGTCTACCAGATCAGGTCCTTGGCCTCTGAGCTTCACCAGGACTCGCTTTGACTTTATCTATCAATCATTTTAACAGACTTGTTGCCATTTTGTCCAAATGATGGATCTCTCTGCTTCAGTGCACATCACACAAACTGACTGCATATTAAAGATGAACTGAATGCCCATGTTTGATTTCCCAAGATTTATCTCCCTGATCAGTCTGAGGAGAAAGTGGCCTCTTAGCTGCTGATATCATCTGACAGGCTGCGAATATGCGAGGCTATTGAGCATCAGGGTGGCAAAGAGTGAGAGTGTGGAGATGTCTATGAATTGTAGAGCGCTGCATAAACAGCAGTCTGATGCAATGGGCTGTAATAGCAGGGCTGTCAGATACACACTTTAGGTGACGGCGCGTGTGTGTTCATGCAGAGAGAGAAAGATGAGATTAGAGACGGCGAGAAAATCCATCAGGTCTCAGCAGTATGGATGAAGCAGGACTAATCAGAGGCTGTGTGTTTACAGTACATCAATGTGTGCACTTGTGTAGCAGACAGTAATTAAAGCAATTAACACAATTGCACAACAGTGACATCTGCGGCTTGTCTGGCCATTCAAACAGCAGCAGCAGCTTCAAAATGGCTGCAGACGTGATGGATATCAGGCCATAAGATGGATGCACAAAAAAAGCACAAAAAGCTGTTGGAAAATCAATCAGGTTTTAAACATGTTGGAGGGGAGAAAATAAAGGCGGTGTAAAAAGTTACTGTCTGATTTGTTAACTTTACCAAACAGTCGATTTGTGTGATGATCTGGTTTTGTTTTGGTGATCAAATCTGCGAAAAATGAGCCTGCTGTTTAAAAACATAACCTCACCTGCAGGGATAAAAACCAATCATTTGAAAAGCATTTTCATTAAAGTAGCTACAACATTTTAAATGGAATATTCGGCATTTCCTAAACTAAAATTATTTCTTTTTCATCAACTCAACCTGGAAAAAAAGTAAATCTAATTTCAGAAGCACTTCTTCTCCATCACAGTCTTTAAACAGCTCTGTGATAATTCCAAATAAACCTGCATTAATTGAGTTTGTGGCCAGTTGGGAGCAGCTGAACAAGCTGCACACCCACCAATAGTCATGCCTCCTCCTCCTCCTCCTCCTCCTCATAAATGAGAACATGGTCACCTCAGCTTGAGGACAGGTTACATAAGCTCAGGGACGAAGACGAGGAGAGATGAGGGGGAACAAAAGGCCGAGGGACGCAGAGGAGAAAAATCCTGAAAAGTGCTGCTCTTTTGAAGTGCACTGTTCAAGGATGATGAGCATCAAAAAGGATTTTAAAGCAGCCTTGTCTTGTTTTTGAGTCTATCTTGATACTATAACCCCTAAAAAAAAAAAACCCATTTACACCTGACGTCAGGGAGCTCCGTCTGTGTGCACGTGTGTGTGTGTGTGTGTTTGTCTTGTTATACTCACACTGATGCAGACGACGGTGCTGTTTTTTTTTTTTTTTAGTCTGTGTTAGCATCATTGGAGGCCGTTGGTGCAATCATGACATAAGAACAAGCTAAATAACACACAGCCACCCACAAAGCGCAGGTTTGAGCAGGAATGAGTCACCCAGAGGACGGCAGGAGAGCTGTTTACATAAGTCTATCAAATGGCAGCCTCCACTGGAGTCTGTCATTACATAACACAGGAGCAGTTGCTTCGAAACTGTAAATAACAGCTAAGCATAATGCATCGAGACAATGGGAGAGACACCAGAGTACAAGCTGAACACGCTCGAAGCGGCTCACTGATTATTCATATTGTCCAGTTTCAAAAAACATGAAGCCGCTCTCAGCAGCGTGTTTATATGAAATGAAATGAAATGAATGAACAACGAGCGAAGGGTCGCCGCACATTTATCTCCCAACGCTGCATTTCCAAGCTCTATAGAGTGTTTTATTGTCTTTTCAGCTCATTGTTTTGGTTTTATGACCCACAATGTTATATTGACCTGACTCACCAGATGTAGAATGTTAGTATGAGAGATTTTACAAGAGAGGAGAGTAAACACTGAAAGTATTTTAAATAGAAAAGTCCACATCACCAGTGATGACGGTTATATGGTATGTTTTGCCCCTTCATCCCAAAAGCCAATCATCTGCTTTACAACAGTCAAATCAGTGGACATATTGGAATGAGCAGTAAAAGATATTGCTGTAAACCTTGTGCATGTGTGGCAGAAACATTATTTGTGAGAAAAAGACATTTAAAATCTTATTTTGAACAAACTTTTTATGTGCTTTTTATCAGATTTGACTGTTTACATTATACATAAATGATTTTTGTCCCACTAATCATTAAAACTGAAGTTGTTGCTCTCTCCCAGTTCTTTTAGATCCTGATCTTCGTAGCTCAAAATAACTGCCTGGGGGTGTTGCCAAGATGGCTGCTGAGTTGAGGTACTTGCCTAGAGTGACTGTGGTGTGAACCTGCCATCCGCCAACTGTGTCAGTCAGCATTTTCCTGCCTGTCAGCTGTTGCTACTTTGCACAAGTACCTCTGCAGCAATCTGAGCTTAGGGTCACTCAAAAT
Source organism: Acanthurus leucopareius (assembly GCA_029814765.1). Classification (NCBI taxonomy): domain Eukaryota; kingdom Metazoa; phylum Chordata; class Actinopteri; order Acanthuriformes; family Acanthuridae; genus Acanthurus; species Acanthurus leucopareius. The sequence continues at coordinate 7,144,044 of JAQMCX010000037.1, read as the reverse complement.
GATTGTGATTGGTTTAGAAACATACAAATTAGCTTTTTTCTCTCTAAAACAGAGTGATAATGGGGGCCTTTCCCTGACCTTTCCCCAGCACTGACACAGAGTGAAGACAGGGTTGGCATTATAAACTATTTTATACTGTTTTGGTTCGGCCTCACAGCTCTTATCGAGTAATTTTCAAGCTGTATCACGCAGCTGCTTTGTCATAAAATATCTTAGATGGAAGAAATGTGTAATACCTGTTCACCACCAAATGGATGACAGACTAAGTTAGCAACTATAGCAGATAAAAATAGTGGAGCATTAGCGGCTGAAGAGCCAGATATTTCCCTCAGGAGATGCTAAAGACCATTTTAAGGTGATAACATGTCGATGTTTTGTTTACACTGTAGAAAAGATGCAATCCCTAATGGGTGTCACATGTTTCTCAGCTGTGAATGTATCTGATATCTGAATCTCCTCCAGAGGATTTAATGCTGCAGTGTTAGCAGATGAAAAAACCCCCTTGAGAGGGTTTGTCTCTCTTTTTGATGAACTTACTTTAGGAAAGGGCTCTAAGCCCAAGAAGCTCATCAGTTTTTGATAATGTGAACCACAAAGCCTCCTTCCTCTGGGAAACGGCTGTGTTTGTGATTTGATTCTTTAGCAGAATAAGTTTTATTTCTGCGGTTCAAACAAGTGAACCATTGTTTAATTAGAGACATTTGTAGGCTTTTAAACAACTATACATAAAAGTGATTAAAAACAACATTTCTTACCTGCGTGAAGGTGTGTATAATGATGATGAGAGGGAATAACACTACTTCCTATTAAAACTACTCACTACCAAGTGTTATAAAGCAGAAAAAATCTTGTTTTGATGAACAATGTGTTCATTTGAAGCTGGATTTGTACTTGTTGCAAGGGGATTCAAACAGTAGGTAAAAAACAGGAGTTACAGTATTTGCAGTTCAGTCTCAGGTTTTATTAGTTGATGGAACCAACACAACACAGCCAGATAGACTGTATTTAATCAAACTGTGCTGTGATTACATTCCCCACAGCAAATACCTGCTAACAGGTACATTGTTTTTGTGAAATATTTGGCCCCGGAGGCTTTGTGAAAGAAGATTAAGTTTGCTATGTTGTCCCTGAATTGTATGTTTTCACATTGTTGGAGCATTTTAAGGATGTACTGTCCCTAAAATCTGATGGTCAACATTTTTCTGGTTCTTGGAAATGTTGTCAAAGTGAAAAAACATTTCACCACAAGTTCCATTTAGTAACTCTGTTTCTATTTATTTTGCGTGTTTTTAGAGGGAGGTTTGGTTTAGCCTGGGGTTGGATTTCATGCCTCCAGTTTAACCCCACAGGACATGTGTGACTGCAGTACCAGTAAATTACTACACAACACTGGAGCTTGTCTTTCTCGCTTTTTTCATCTCAAGTGCCAACTGGAGTGTTTTCCCTTCACTCCACTGCCTTTTTGCATTAAGCCCAACATGCTTCGAGATTTATGAGGGAGATAACCATAGTGATGGAGTAATTATAGAGGGGCGGAATAATTAAAGGACACAATCAACATCAATCATATATGAGAAAAATGTAACGCTCACGTGTGCAGCTTGTGGTTGGTTCTATGTGCAGAGGAAAGGTGCTTATGAAAGATTTATGCCTCTTTAGGTCCAGAGGGCTTTATGGTGAGGACACAGACGTGCCAGCAGAAAGACAAGGACACAAGAACACAGCTGCTTTATGAACACACACACACAAAAAAAAATGTCCCATCCCCCGACAAAAAACAGGTCAATAAGCAGAGCATGTTACCTGTATCAAATGGAAAGTCTAAAATCAAAGTTGCCACCCTCAGCAGCATCCATTATTGAAAGTAAATGCGGAATCACTTTGTATTTATGATATTCCATCATCTGCCTTTTCCAGTTTTCTTCTGCAGAATTTATTTTTTGCCTCGCTAGAAGAATTTTTTGTTTTGCTTGCTTGGTGGATCATTGTGAGCGTGTGAAAAGAACAAACTGGAGCCAAACAGCGACGGGTATGCTCACTTCAGTCAGCTCTATGATTATGTAGACGCCGTTTAAATTCCATCTCTTCTTCTATTTGTGAGCCTCAGCACTTTCCAATAGTCAGGGGAATTCAAGCAACTTGAAAATCGGCTGAAAATAGGATTGAACGTCAAAGACATCAGCGCACAAATAATGCACAAGCAGTGTATCACATTTGACACGCACAAACGATACTGCCTAACAAACTCTGTGCCACAGACCTACAGAAATGTGTTTGTGCTGAAAGACACAAGTTCAGAAATGTCTAAAAATATCCTTAATGTTGTGTTTTTCAGAGCAAACATGGAGCCAGTCTGTCTACAAGATGAGGGATTTGAAGACAAAGGAGGAGCTGCTGGTAACATTATCCATTCCAAAACATATTATGTTAAACCAATCAGGTTTGGGGATTAGGGGGGGTCCTCCTCCAAAAACATACAACACACTGCAAATAAATCTTAATCATTTAATCTCATATTTAATCTGAACAGCTCATAGATTCTCTGAACAGAAAAATTGAGCTGGAGTTCTTGTTTGCAGCAACCTGACAGATCTGAAGAAGGAGAAGCAACAAAAAGCCTTTTGCATGAAGACTTTTTTATCCTAATACACAGTTTAGGAAAAGCAGCTTAAGTATTTGAGTTAAACTTTTATAATCAAATTTGTTCAACTTCTACTTCATTTTAAAGATGAAATGAGTTGCTTACCGTGACCCAGTGGACAATTCATGCATATTGTGTCTCCATTTTTTAAATCATATACAATGTAAAGAGACAAAAACATCACAAATCTTTAATATCCATCCTTTAATGTTACAGACATAGCTGCAGAGCAGCTGCTGTGCTGAAGCAAAGATGCAAAACTCAGGTGCAAAAACAGATCTGGCTTTGACTTTGCAGAAATCAGTTAATATTTATATTATAAAATAGGAGACATCATGTTGGGTTGTATAAACAAAAGCAACAACTTGTGTCATTCAGTAAAAATCAGCTGATTTATGTTAGCTGCCCTGTGAGGTTGTGGGTAGCGCAGAGCTTAATGCTAACAACATGCTAATGTGCTCCTGATTAAAATGCTAACATGCATAATGTTAACCGTGTTCACCATTTGAGTTTAGCATGTTATCATGCTGACATTTGCTTGACCTCCCATGATCCAATGGGAAAGGTCAAGGATTATCTGTCATTAGGCAAGCGTGTACTTCGGCTCTTTTCTGTCTCCTTCCACTATCTCTGTGTTACTATTTTGCAAGGACATCGTCACTGCATCCCGGCTTATTGCTGCCAAAGACGACCATGGTTGGTTGAAAGACACACAAACAAGTCGGAGCATTTTTTCACCCCCTAAAGCAGAATGATAATGGGTGCAGCCAGACCTTTTTGACACAGGATGACACAGCCTGTCAGTGCTGGAGAAAGGTCCAGGTCAGGCAGTGTCTGGAGATTGGACTGGCTCTGTGCAAAAGTCATCCTGAGGAGGACATGAATGTCTGTAAAAAAAAATCACCATGGCAGCAGCCTGAATAGTCATCACCATACAATTTCTGCACCAATGTCTCATATTTCTGTGACAGTTTTGCACTACAATGGTTCAATCTCTCAGTCAGGGGTTAAAACCTTCCATGAAAGGGCCCATCCATCCTCATTTGGGGACTTGAGGGGAAAAACTTTGTGCTCTCTGTCAATCACACACACACGCACACACACACACTCTCGCTTTTCACACCTGAGCCAGAATAAATGAGCAGCCGCCCTCCCCCTCTGTCTCTCTAATATGGATGAAGGAGCTACTTGGCGACTTGACGACCCTCATTTCCACACCAATGGAGAGCGTCCTATACAGCTGTAGCTGATGAAATACATTAACCAGGAGATGCAACGCTCCCTCCACAGATGTTACCACCCTCAGAACAAAGGCTGCCAGCGATGAAAGGACAATGGTAGAAACACCTGTTTCCGCCATAATGTGCATCTAGAAAGTAATCTTCCGTCATGAATCGTTCAGCTGTTGTGAAGAACTGCAGCACTTAAGCAGACCATGAAATGTAAGTTTGAGTCACATTGCAAGTTCTTCAAACTGACTTATTTTGATTGCTTATTTCTTATTTTTGAGCATCTAAATATTTCGTTTGCTATTTTTTTTGCCAATATACGAAGAATTATGATTTCTGCTTAGGTATGTGAGCTATAATTTGTAGGATTTTGTTCCTTTTTTATGAAGTTATTATGGCAGGATGGTGAAGGCCTGTGTTAATGCCACATGGAAATAACCTCCCAGTCATTCAGTGTAACTGTGTGGCTTGGTGACGTAGTTTTTAGTAGTTTTTGGACATGCTTGGAGCTCTAAGGCACAAGATACATCACCCTTTGGATATGCAATCAATTTTTTTTTGTAGTATGAATTGACTCCTGGTTTTGGTTTATGAATGGGCAATGCTGACATTAAAAAAAAGAAGCTTTTTCCTATTTTTGCATTAAAACAAATAAAGATCGTGTGCTTTTACACTGTTGCATTGACTGTGAGGGTCCAAAGTGTCTCATTCTGTTTATTTCACAGAGCATAAACTCCGCTTCACATATGTGTTTGTGGGCTCTTACATGTTCTTGTGTGTGTGTGTGTGTGTGTTTTTTGGGTTCATGGCTCCACTGATGTGTTGAGCCCATATGGCCGGCAGGTTGGATGGTCCCGGAACGGTCCATTATGTGGTGATTTGGCAGTGCACACACCGTTACCTCCACCACCCTTTCATTCCCTTCACACTCCTACATGGATGATGTGGCACCACACACGTGGTGTAGCTTAAGTGTTTGTTTATGAGTGTACGACTGCAGTTTGCTCCTGTGTGTGTGGGTTTGAGGTAACGAGGCATCCAGTGTGTGGGTGTGTGTCCTGCCAGGAGAGTGTGTGTCCTCGGAGCGGGCATATGGACACAGAGGCGGCCATCAGCCAGCCTGGCTCAGGTTGCTGCTACCTCTCCGTCACCTCCTGGTCCACAGCAGATGCCACTTTGACATGGATGGAGGAAAAGATAACACACACTCACATACACAGGCAAATAAAATTTTAAAGTCTTCATATTTAACTTACATTTCTTCCTCATGAGACTTTTGTTCCACTATGTTGCAGAGTCGTATTTCGATTCTACTCTACTGTATTAATCTGATAGATGTAGTTAGAATACTTAACAGTTTACAATTTCTACACCAAACACCACGCAGGAAATACATTCACATGTTCTATTTATTCTTATTTTGATAAACAATAGATTTCCTAATATGCACATTATTTCTTAAATTTAATTCTCTAATTCATCTGAATTTTGTACAGATTCCATTTGTGTCTCTCCACAGTTCAATATTCTGTTTGTTTTTTCTGAATTTGTCACCGAATGAATAACATTTCAACAATACAGTAAAAATTTAATAATGAAAATCTATAAATTTGATGTCGAACATCATATTTTTCTATCAGAGAAGGTGTTTCAGTACAGTGAAACAACAACACAGAGAGCAGAGAACAGCACGATCCAACAAAAAACAGCATTGTTTTTCCTGTTTCTTCAGCTTAGACACTGTGAAAGACATGTAAATTTGTAGAGAAAATCAGGTTTTTTAAAATTACTTCTATATTTTTTGATTTTTCAAAATTCATTCATTTTTTTCATGTCAAATTCTGTGATTCCATCCTTGTTTTCTGCAGTGCAGAAATCACAGAGCCATATAGACGGATAGAGGCTCACCAATGTTTTTTGCAAATCCTAGAATTTATCATAAAGCACACATGCACATTTACAGAAAAGCAACAAATGTGTTGAATTGTTTGCAAAGGTGAGAAAATAAACCCACCAACCAGGAGAGGACTCATCATTTTATACCTCGGCCTCAAGAATGTCACAAACACACAGTGAAATATCTGTGCTGAGCTCTCACTACCACAACCCTCTGAGAGAGACGTGGAGACTGAGCAGTGGAAGTGGGTCATCTCTCTATGGGGCAGGAGAATAACAACAGAAATATATAAATATAACTCGGCCCTGTCAGAATCATCCCACTGTCTGTCTGCACAAATGTAATTACACAGCGAGGGGCTGGAATACACATCGCTGTTTTCAGGGCATAAACATCCAGATTGCTCTTTTTTTATGAAATGCAAGAATTAGGGAAGCAATGGAAAATACACATTTTTCACTATGTGTGTGTCTGTGTGTGTCTGCATGTGTGTGTGTTTGTGTTTGTGTGTGTCTCTGTGTGCAGATGGGGGTGGGGAGGTGAATAGGTCGAGCTGCTGTCTCGTCTTTTGTCCTTCTGGCGATGCCCAGTTGCATTACATTTCAGACAAATGTGCACACACACAGACACACACACAAGCGCCATATCCCCCTGCTTGACCTAGCCATTGGCCATTAACTGTCTGCATGTATTGTGCACAGCCATGACCTCATGCAGTCAATGCAAAAAAAAAAAGAAAAAAAAAGAGGTTAAAGCTGGCGCCCACATAAGACACAAGAGGGCCAAGAGCTGAACTTTGCATCACAAGCCTCACGTGTGCAGTTAATATACCAAGCTGGAGGTATATTGAATTTGTGCGTCCAATAACTCTTACCTTGCTCTTATTGGTCCGATGCTTGTTAATGGTATTCAGCTGACAATCAATTACTTGCACAAACACACACACACACACACGCACACACAGACTCGCTCACATGTATTTCCTCTCGCCTCCTGTGGTTTGCAGAGCTCCGTCTCGGCCACGCTGGTGTCCCTTTGTGACGCAGCCTGTCTCTTTGTTGTTTGTACTGAGTGGATATACATGCTGGGCGTCCTTCAAGGCCTTTAGAAAAGTACAGAGGTGTCCAGCGAGGCGGCTGCCTGCCCTTTAACACCCTCACAGGGCCAAACACAGCTTTAAAAGACACCAAAGCGGGGCTGAGATGAAACTGCGGCACAGAGAGTGACTCAACTGGAATCTGTGGCTGGGTTTTTTTAAACTTTGGAAGGTCGTAATAGGCAATGCATCAGGAAATAAATGCAATAAAGCAAGCAAGCACGCAACCTAGTCTACACACAAGCATTTAGAAATTATCTGATGGCATGCACGCTCACGTGGATGCCATGAAATACAGTAAAAGGGTACAACAAAGGGAGGGAAGCAAATGTGACTCATTAGGAACAACAGAACACATTGTGCTGTTACTGAACGTCCTCGGACTCAGGAGTACTTGGAAATGTTGGATGTTGTTGACAGGATTATAGTAATAGTAACACAGTTTAGACTGCAGTTTGTGTTGGATCATGTTATGTAATTTTATATGTTTGGACTGTGAAATTTAAGTCAGTACACCAACGTCTGTTTTAGCCATTTATTCTCTTGTCTAGTCGGTCATTTCATCTGCTGGTGTGTTTTTTTTTTATATCTTTATATCGACAAAAATGATCAACATTTTACTCTTTTTTTTTTGTAATGATGTTGTCTAGACCTTGACCCTAAATTTGGATAAAGAAAAAAGGAAGAGCAACTGAGGAGAGATTCCTCTTTCAGTGTGAAGAGGCATGCATAGGCGTCACATGCAGAGGGCCAGCAAAACAACTGCAACATGGACTCAAAGGGTAAAAATGTAAAAGATACAGAGAATCAAGACACATCAAGAATTATAGAAATAAGATGTAAGATATCAAAGTCAGCTTCAGTATATTTAAGAGTTTATAGACTCCAGTGTGGGTATTTTTATAAAGCAGTGTTGCTGCTTGTACTTGATTCATATTCTGCCGTCTTGCATGTTATTCTCCACGTACAGTTTGTTGAGAACTCCTGTTGAAATGCCCCGAAAGTCGATTTTAATCCCTGAATTAGAGAAAAGCTTCCACTGTGTACACACCACTCTGGTCTTCATAGCTGCGGTTCTGAATCCAGTCTGATCCTACATTTGTTTTTGAAATGGATTTTAAATATTTCCTCAAACAAGGAGGCCGTTTAGACTGTGAAACAGTGTCTCACAATGTGCCAAACAGTAAAAAAAAAAAAAAAAGAAACACAGTACAATCAGTCAGTATGGGCCAAAAATGTGTATCGCTGCAGTGAATTGATCTCTTAGACGTTTGGGTCTCTCCCCCTGGTAATTAAAAGGCTGTTGACGAGAGCTCCAGACACAGGCCTGGCTGCTACTTGAGTGGCCGAGCAGAGAGAAGAGGGCTGTCCAAAGCGCTGCCGGTGCCAAAAACATTCTGGATGGGCCGCCGTTAACCCAGCAACCCCACTCAGTGGCTGTGCCAAAGCCACACACACACACACACACACACTCACACACACACCCACACACACACACACACACAAAAACTTGCCGTCACAGACAAGCACTCAGTCGGTCGGCAGTGCCAGAATCACCCCTGGGGTGGAGGGTACATTAACTAATTGCTCAGCCCAGCTTAGAGAGCACAACAGCATGAACACAGAGAGGAGTGGGAGAAGAGACGGACACAAAGACTGGAAGGAGGATGAGGGGAGATGGAGAGCAGCAAAATAAAGTGAAAAGAATTATCACAGTGACATGAATAGATGCAAAAGAGAGGCAGAAAGACAGGCAGGCAGACAGACAGATAGACAGACAGATAGACAGGAGCTTGTTTACATGGGCATGAGTCCAATGCTGCATTAGGACTTAGGCCAGCAGTGGCAGGACAATAGAACAGGCTGCAAGGCCATGTGTGTGCATGTGCGTATGTGTGTGTGTTTGTGTGTGTGTGTGTGTGTGTGTGTGTGTGTGTGTGTGTGTGTGTGTGTGTGTGTGTGTGTGTGT
>JAQMCX010000037.1:7114192-7135112 GCA_029814765.1 Acanthurus leucopareius | reverse complement strand
TGTGTGTGTGTGTGTGTGTGTGTGTGTGTGTGTGTGTGTGTGTGTGTGTGTGTGTGTGTGTGTGTGTGTGTGTTTTTCAGTTTTCCTGGCGTCTGGGACAATAGGCCAGTGGGGTAGTGAAGGATAGGGGGGATTATGGGTCAGGCCAAAGAGAGAAAGACATGAGATTGGAGTAAGAGGAAAAAAAAATATTAGAAAGGATCAGAATAAAAGAGCAGATCAGGGAGGCTCTGATTATCAACCCAAACAAAGATAACACAGGTACAGACACCAGAGAGATCCCACCAGACTCACACACACACACACACACACACAAGCACACTGGCTGTTGCTGTAGGCCTCTCTCTGGCTCAGCTTCAGACGTGCCCCTCCATCTTTGCCCACGCTGCCCCCGAGAAAGTGTCCAAAACCGGCACAGAAAACACCCCGGACCCCCCCACCAAGCCCGCCTCACCCCTCCTCTCTCTCCTCATCCTAATACACAAAGGGGACCTACAAAACGAATCGGCCAAACAAGTGTATGTATTGTTGCCCGCGGTTAAACTGAATGGCAAGGATTTGGCTACTTTGTGGGTTGCGAGGGCCCTTTGGAGAACTTCTACTGGGTATCTATGGTGATGAGAGTGAAAGAACATAACACTTTTCTTCACAGAAGTGTGTGTATGGGTGTGTATGTGTGTGTGTGTGTGTGTGTGGTGTTTGCGTGTAGGAGGGGGTACTTTCCAAAGGCGCAGAAACGCAGGTGCTCGTATCCTCCCTCACACTATTTCTCTTGCTTTCTCTCTTTGTTGTTGTTGGTTTGCTCTTCTTTGTTAACTTCTCCCTCCCTGCAGTCTGAAAAGCCATTGTCTGAAGCCAAAAAAGACCTCTTACTTTAACATGCTCACGCTTCTCATCAAGTTTGTGGAGTCAGCTGCCGTTAAAATAGCTCACATTAGTTACAACTATCGGTCAGCGAGTACACAGTTGCATCTGCTTCTCTTTGGCGCCCTTTTGTGCTTCATGCTGGGCAGATTTAATTAAGGAAACTACTGTTAATTCACATTAGTATCTTATATTTTCATTTTATATCGAGGCAAAACTAAGTCACAACTCATTCAGAAGTCGGGCATGCAGAACATTTAACTTGTATACAATTAGTTTGTAGTTAGCTTTTTTTGTAGCAAAGATTAGCATTAGTGTTCTAGCTAACTAGCGGTATCCAGTCAGAGCTCCAGTGTTCATTAAGTGAATGTTATGCTTGTATTCTTGCTACATTAAGCCTTTTATTTCATCCATAACAAGGTCAGTGTTACAGCATATTATATTTATGACATATAACTATAACAGCTCAGTCACAAATATAGCATATTTTAGAAAAAGCTACCAGTCTAAAGCCATGCTAGCAGCTCTGAGAGGCTACTTAAAATGGGAACAGAGGTGCTTTAAGCTAAATGCTAATGTTGTGATGCTAAAAGGACCACAATGACAATGTAAACACGCTGATGGCTGATGGGAATGTCCTTAGTTTTGCAGGTATTTTGTCATAAACTTAACTTTTAGATAAAAGAAAATTTACTATTCATCCACTCATTCATACCAGTGAGTTTAATCAAGTGAACGTGAAGCCATCGCATGATTGCACCATCAAAAACCTTGTTTCAAAATATGTCATAAAACTAAAAATCAACCAAAAAATCCAACCGTCCTGCTAACATCCAAATATTTCAATGAACATCTTTCATTTACTATCGACAGAATCATCATAATAATTCAACTTTCAGTCTCCTACACTGCATCAAAGTACCCATCAGCGCCTCAGATGTCCTTCTCTGAACACAATAATCCATTCCAAAGTGGCCAGTTATCCACAGAACAGAACATCTAATAACTCATCCATTAGTGACGGTAAATATAGCAGCAATGTTCCCATTCACCCGGGGTGGATCAACCATCACTCGCACTGGTAACTGGCAGGGTATTTCAGCTTTCAGCGGCTGCAGGTGGCGTCATCTCCATTTGTGCACCGATAATGACCCTTCAGTGCATCTGGGGAGCAGGTCCGGCTCAGGAAGACAAAGGCGGTCGGCCGTGGAAGGCTATTTCTTTGCCGGTAATTGCGCAGCACCTTTTAATGAAAGCTCTCCTGCTGTTTGACACCCTTGAGTGATGGCCACTGTGGTGCCCTACTTTGGACGTCCAGAGCTGCAGCTTTCGCATTAGATATGTCCATGTGTGTGTTTGCATGTGCGTGTACATGTTTAGTCTCTGACTGACAAGCAGGATGATTTAAGTTGTCACGGGCACACAGAGCATTTAAAATGGCTTGTGTTCAGCCTGTGTGTATGGACGGAGATGTGCTGTGTGTATGTATAATCCTCTCACACCATGTCTTTGTGTGTGTATGCGTGGAGTGCATTGTGTACTTCCTCCAATTCTTTTTAGCGGATCTGTTTTTCTGCCATGACTGGAGCTGACTGGAGGACAAGGTCGCATTACCGCTGAAAGACACACACACACACACACACAAACACACACACACACACACACACACACACACACACACACACACACACACACACACAAGCCTGGACTCAAACACACAAATCTTGCTTCTTAATCCTCTTTTAGCAGACGAGGCCCACCTGTTCAGTCACATCTGCAGTGACACCATTTAATGAGTCAATGATGCATCTGTCGGGAGTTCTGACTGTACGCTGAGAAGCAGCACTCACATGTCCACTTGAGTGGTTAGTGTGCCTTCTAATCGATCTCCTGACTTCCTGACCTTTGACCTGACAGCTAAAACCCAACCATCTGATTGGCCGGCAGTACCGCTGTTACCTGGCAGACTCTTTTTGGAAAGCACTTTTACCCTCCTCCTCCTTCCTTTCGCTCGATAAACAATGAGAAGGGAAGTTTCCATGACCTCGATGACTAATTGGGCCTCTCGCTTCTTCTTCATCACTCCGCCTCTGTGCTGCTGTAGCTACACTGATGCATATTTCTTCTTCTTGAAGGTCTGCCTGTAATGATAGATAATCACTCCGGGATTGGACAGAGAAAGGAAAAATGCAGTGGCGGAAGAAATTGCAGCGACGTGCACTGAGTGGTCAGCGATTAGAGGTGATCCGTGATTGCGAGTAATGGCTCCATAAACACACACAGATAGCAGGGAGAGAGTAAAGAAGCAGCCGAATTATTGGATCAGCCACAGAAAAATCACTCAAAAGCTATCATTAAGTGTTGATTATGGAGTGGGAAGCACACTGATTACCGAGAAAGAATGAGGAGATGTGTGTGTGTGTTTGTCATACGGTAGATCCGATCTATAGTTACCATTGGTTGAGGTCACTTGAGCTTCCTGAAGGTCTCTGACTCTGACTCACACGCAGACACATATTTTCTCTCGTCTGTCTCCTCCCCTCTGGTTATTTGTCTTTTTCATTCAAGGGAGTGCCCTGTTTCACTGTCAGAATCGATTTGTAGCACTCCCACTGCACAACTAGCTGCAAAAAGAAAAGCATACAAACACACAAAATTTCCCATAAATTCACCAAACCGGTTCTACAGCTTACCTACGAGGCTCATCTCACGTCTCATCTCACTAAGCTTCAAAATATTGACTCAAGCACTGAAACAACATTGATCTTTATTACAGGATTGATGACATTTTTCCTCATATAACCTGCAGTAAAAGTCCCCAATATTGTTCTCAATATCCTGAAGCCAAAGAGGATGTGAAACAGAGAAAATGAAGAAATACGTAGTGAAGCTATTGACTGTGTTTTTTTTAACTAGCAGATGCTCTTATAAATTACATTTAGTACATTTATATCTCTCTGGATTCTTATCAACATGGCTGAAAAATTATCTTCCTGCAACGAGGTTGGATATGGACACTGTTTGTAATACTTACTATTAACAGGGCAGGTATTTGACTTGAGTAGTCACCATTTATGAAGGTGTCATTCAAAAAAAAAATCAAGTACTTTCAAACATTTGAAATGCTTTAAGTGCAATTTTAATATATATATCCTTTCCTTGAGCTATTTTTACTACATTTACTGTGTCATTTTAGTAAGTTACTTTGCAGAGTCAGATTGTTGGTGTAAAATATAATCCAAAATTTTAACTAGGATTCACTCTTGGATTAAGACTTAAATAAGTGAATTTCCAAGCTACCCAGCAGTACAAAAAGTCATGGAATAAGTCTTAATTTTTACCAAAATCAACATTAAACTGATGCACACATTGAAACTTCAACAATAATTAAGAAAAAAACATATTATACATTATTCTGAAATGCATTATTTTCATTACTGTTGATATTTCATTTTAATATTTACTAATACTTTTCTATACTTAAGTGAAGTTTTGAATGCAGGACTTGTGCCACAACACTTTTACACCTGTGGAACTGCTGCTTTATTATGAGTAAAAAATATTAGTACTTATCCTTTGCTTAGTATATTACTGCTTTGGATTGACACAGTATAATCAGACTGTGTCTGCGTGACTGTGTCACTGTGTCATGACTGCTAATACACAGTGTATTAGCAGTCATGACACAGTGACACAACAGGGGAGCTGGGTTAATACCCATGACGGTAATGCTGTGTCACTAAAAAAGTCTGCGAGTTCCCAAGAAGACAACAGGAAACTGTTTTCTACAGTATTTTGTTTTAAAATTAATCATTTCATAAAGGAGGAGTTATGTTGAATTAATTCATTTAGAGTTGCTATGAATTCAGAAAAGTGTCCTAATAAAAATCTGGTGGGAAATTAGAAGAAATGATCATTGATCAAACGCCAAGTTTCCATATATGGTCGCCTTGTTTCATCACTGGCTCTATTTCTGTGGCAGTAAATCATGAAAATAGATTTAAGAGTCCCACAGTTGCACTTGTGCACACACACAAACGCACACAGACACATACACACATGAATTTCACACACACACAAGTACACACTGTTAATCACAAGTACACACAGTCACGCACAAACTAACACCTGCTGCTGTGGGGAGGCCACTTCAGGGCACGCTGGGTAACCTCGCCGTCATCGTGAAGTTTGCCATTACACAGACTGGTACAGGATACAAATGTTGCCTCACACGTCACGTAGCCTGTCAGACTTACACACACACACACGCACATTGTTAGGTCACACTGGGTAACCAGGTGTTTGTCAGGTCATATCAGACTTAAGTCATCTGCACACATGTTTACACACATTTTCCACTACATAACAGCTGGTGTAAAACAACTTGAAGGTGAGATTCTCCTTCACATAACATAATAAACATAACACGTAACAGAAAAAAAATATCTATAATAAACTCAGTACTTCCAACAAATATACATATTGCAATACTGAATGTATTTTGCAATATATTGCAATGTGTGAAAGTCTCGAGCGTGTCCATGGGCGTCAGCAGGATATGACTGGACGTGATTCAGAAGAGTTACACCATGACAGGAGGTGAGATGTCAAATCAGTTGTCATGACAAGAAATCGAAGGAACAAACAGAGAAACTTGAAATGATGCAAAAAGTGTGTTTAAAGGGCCTTCTTCACTATCAGCTGGTGCTTTAAGGACTGGTAAGAGGACCTGAGCTGAGCTTTGAGTTAAGATTACTTAGCCAAAGAAACTGTTTTAATGCTTACTTTGAAACATTTTTTAAACCTGATATTTGCTTATTTTGTACTTTTTTGGACAAGTATTTGGTTTGAGTAATTTTTTAATACAAAAAGCAGGAAAGAATTAAGTCAAATCTATAAAAAATACATTTTTTTCAGAGGAAAATCAAAATTTTTAAATGTAATACCAAAAAGCGATGCAGTGGAGTGGCAGGAATGTTAGTGTTTATCTCCAGTGGATAAATGTTGGTGGAAGAGAGCATTTTTGCTGTCTTTCCTGGGTTCCCTCTGTTCAAGGTCCCTGGCATCCAAATATAAACAAAGACAAAGTGCTCCTCAGATTGACGTCATGTAGAGTGTGGAAGGAAAAATGCTTATTTACACAATGTTTGTTAAAGGGCAATCTACATGGCAGTTTGTGAGTCTAAACGCCCACCACGACAAGCATTAAACTGCAAATTACTGTATTAAATGCCTCTCAAATATACATATAAAAAATGTACAAGTGGTGTCAGATAAAGGTTCAGATTTTCTTTTCTCTTGGAAAAGGTATTTCCCTTTAACTACTTCCTCTTTTTTATCCTATAAGTTTTTCCGTCCTTTTTTTGGACACAATGACAAAGGTCAGAGGTCGCATTCATAGATAAAAGCATCCTTCATTCCCTGTTCTGGGATCAGCTCTGTATTCATGTGGAATGAGTGCACTACCACCCACAGCTTCCTGTTTCCATCCCATCCTCAATGGATCGCACTGTTTGTGTGACCTTTTCACAAGCTGTATACAGTGCACGTATGCAAAGCACCCACCTTTTCCACTGACTCGTGTTCGTAGATGTTCCAGTCGTGTCTGATCATGTCACAAAAACATCCCTGAGACGACTGCACGTTTATGAGCTCCTCTCGTTTGTGTGTGTGAGGAAAATTTTTTGAAAATATCACTCCTCACTGGCACGCAGGATCAGGTGTACAGTATATATCATGGCCTGTTTATTATTTTAATCACTAGTTATTTTATTTCAGTCATCATTAATCATTCAAGAAAGTGTCGTATCTCACAAAAAAATACCTTGTGAAGCTCAGCATGATATAAATTCCCATCATGCATTTCCTTTGATGCTGCATTTCACCGCAAACTCAAGATGCAAGTCTATCTCAGGGGCATGAAAGTCATCTGAATTTCCATTACAAAACTAAAAACAAAAAAATATTTAGCTGCATTTTCTATAAATATTATATAATATTTTAGCTTATAAGAAATTGGTGTGAAGTTTTTTATGTTTCCAGGTTGTCGGCAGCTCTCCTCCATGTTTGTGCAGATGTCTCAACTAAAGCTTTCTCCATGGAGGTGTTTAAAGCCACTGAGGCCCGAGCAGAGAACAGACTGATGAAAGCCGACCTTTCTTTGTGATCGGGGGCCATGAGAGATGGATGAGAGACGGATGGAAGGAGACAGAGAGCTCCATGACCCCCCCTCCGACAGCTGAGGTTGTTTGTGGAAACCTGAGAAACGGGAGATGGGATCAACTTCCCAAACAAGGGGGTTTCTGTCCAACAGGTGACAGCTCTGCCCGTCCATTCTATCTAAATAATCTCACTCACTCTCCTTTTTCCCCCCTCCCACTCTGCAGCTGTATCAAGGTTTTCCTTATCAGATCAAAGAACAATAAGGAAGGAGAGAGGAAAAGGAGGAGGATCAGAGAACAAACAGAAGGAGGAAGAAAGTTTCATTTGTTTGGAGACTGTGAACAAGAAGTTCTTATGGCACAAAAAAAAAAAAACAGAACGCCTCGAAAAATTTTGTGCTATTTTAATCAACTTTAAGATGGGAAACGGAGCAAAACAGAGAGAAACTCACACAAAAGCTGGAATGTAGAGAAACTTTGGGGAAAGATAAAGGAAAAGCTAAAGTTTGAAGGAGCCTGGGGGGTGTTGTTGACATGCAGGGTGGGTGTCTATGCCTCATTGTCTGCCCCATCTGTCTGGCTTTATCTCTGCTTAACACCCCCCTGGCCTCGCCTCCCACTCCTCCTCCTCCTCCTCCTCCTCCTCCTCCTGTGCCTCCCTCCCCCGCAACCCCCTCACCCACCCGTCAGCTCACACCCTCCATTGTACCCCGGATAGTCCCTCCCCACACGCTGGCAGACGACCAGGGAGCTTCCACCCACCGCAACTGGTGGCATTGTTCGCATACACCACACACACATATGTGCACAGTTGCCTGCTCGTCCACAATGTACACACTCATGCAGACTGTGAGCATCTGCTGGCACTGGAGTCAAACAACCAGGAACACACTGATACACATCAGATGGTAAAAATGCTGTTTAAAGCAGGATCTGAAAATTGTGCTTAAGCTAGAGGCATAATTGATTAGCTGATGGATAGAAAACGATAAACAAAGATGCTGAAAATAAAAACACATTCACTGGTTCAAGCCTCTTCAATCTGACCATTTTAGAAGCTACAATCCATTAAATAGATGTGATATCGGTTTGAAGATGTCTCATTGGGCTTTAGGACCCTTGTGATGGACATTTTTTTTCATTATTATTATTTTGTTTTTCATAATTTACACATGTATTATAAAGATCACATCTTAAAAAAACATCTGTTTTTTAAGGTGGAATTAACTTCTCATTGCACTCTCAGTAGGAAATTAAACAAGCCTTTCAGCCAAAAAAGTCAAACTACTTAAAGCTATAAAACATTTATTTTTTATAACATTATTTTCAATGTAAAGCAGCCAGATACACTCAATCACTGCTCCAGGGAAGACAAAAAAAACACAATTAGTCTCTATGGTATTATTGGCTGTCGACTCCCATCTCCTCTCGTCCCTTTGTCACGCACCCGGGAGCAATACATAGACACCTATCAGTGCAGCATATAGCCATAACTCATAAACACAGCTGCCGTACACAGAGGGGAGATAAACATTGTTTTGGATGACATCAAAGATGTCCTTGGTGAGGTGCAGGGATGCGGGAGAGGAAGATTTAGTCTTTCTCTTTGAACAGGTTTTGTTGTTGGCAGGAACCATGAGGGTCTTCCTTTGTTTGGCTCCTGTGTTCATTTCTGTGAAGTACAGAACAACTTGTAAAAACACCCTCGCTGTGGATGCCGAGGCTGATAATGCTTAAGTAGGTTTTTTTTTTTTTTTTTTTCCATGCTGGCAAATTGGAGACGCCTGGACTGTGGTTCCCAGGAGGAAGAGATGTGAGCAAACACATCATACGTGGTACTCTGCACGTGCACACAAGCTCGCTTTCTTACTCACACAAGCTCATTGTGAAATGCACAAGGTATTAAGCATTTGCAGATGATCGTGCTTGAGGTCATGTTGGATGTCTCTCTTGACAGACAGGCAGAAATGCACGCAGAAGGATTTGTATCTGTTCTCATTTCAAATTTTCAGTTTCCTTCATCCACTAGTTCTTAAGTAATAATGATTAGAACACAGAGGAAACACTAAGTAAACATCAGGCTTTTTCTGTTAAAATACTCGGCAACAGATCCTTTACTTTAAAGGTTCCCTGTAAGGTTTTACAACTCAAGTCACGCTATGAAGCTAATTTTGCAGGACTGATTCCCCATTTTGTTTATCTCGTGCATGCTTCAATGGTGTCACACTCTTCCGCAGAACATGATAAGAAATGCGCCAGAAAAAGCAGTGAAGAAGAATACAGTCAGGCAGTAAACATGAATGTAAACAGTGCTGGATTTAAATTATATATGAATCATCTTTGTTAGAAAGGAAATGTACTCAAACTGTTTGTTAGACTCCAAGGACACATGTAATGGGTTTCTGAAGGAAACACTGAACGTAAAGATGACTTTTGTTTCTGTCACAAGCAGAAACACATGTGCTGTAGGAAAAATGAGCTCTGATCTGCCGACAAAGGCAGTAAAGACTTTAAGCTAACAAACATGGATGTAATCAAAGCAGGATTTAACATGTTTAGGGAATCATTTTTGCAAAAGTTTTAATGAGAAAATATAGATTTCAAAGATAAACACAGTGCAGTTGGGTAAGAAATCGTGAGTGTAACTTAACTTTTGTTGATTAAAAAAGTAGATGAAGCACTTCTAAATTGAAAATAAAAATGTTCACTATTGACTGACCTCGCTGCATTTGTTCTTTGGGCAAAATGTTAGAGAAACAGAGATTCAGCTTTACCTCAAAATATTCACCCTGTTTAAAACAAAGAGGGCCTTTGGTGATTTCACTATATATGGTAATATGGTAAATACATTGAATGGCACAGTCATAGAACAAAGCTACAGAGTCAGTGTCACTCAGTGTGACAGCTGACTCTGGTTTCACTACTTAAAAATGACTCATCACTATTCTTTTATGGTGTTTAAGTGCTGTGTTTGCATCTTTAATTATGGGTTCTCATTTCCATCAGATAATCTCTCATGTCTTCTACCAGTTTCCTCAAACTAAAACATCACAATATGCAAACATCTATTTATGGATTTAACAGACAAAACTGCATATTTAATGGTTACATAGAGGTACATTTGATACTTGATGCAGGACAAAATTAATATTTTGTGAAGACAAAGAGTAAATATGTAAATGAACTGTGACATTGTGATAAATGTGGATGTTTTGGAATCAAGGAAGTGACTTAATACATGATATAACCATAAGAAATACTTATTATGCTACTGCACACATGGTGTCCTGTAATCGAGCACACGTAAACAGCATCTCTGCCATTATTTGCACTGACTGAGACACACATGGACTTCACACACACACACATAGAAACACACTTGTGTGCACCATCTGACATCCAGTTTGCTAATACTTAAAAGACAGCACAGCCTTTCCTCCCACTCACCCAGTAATTTAATGGAATCAAAAAGTAGGCCAAGCGCATGCAGCCACAGTCAAAAACTGCTTTCATGTTCCAAAATTGCCAGCGCAGTTTACATGGTGGATGTACACAATGAAACGTTTCCAGTTTTATCCTGAAAAAAGGAACGAAGATGAGAAAAGAAACAGAGAAAAATGGGAATAAATCACCGCCTGCAAGAGGAGCTTTAATAATTAGCCTCAAACTGTGAACGAGTTCAGGCTGAGCAGTTCTTTTTCTGGACAATTTATCATTTATTTAAAAATATGTTTCATGGCTGAAAAAAGGAGTAAATAAAAAGCAGAAAAATCTGTTGCAAAGATGGGACATTAAAGTTGTAAATTGAAATTTAACTGTGTTACTAAGATCATTTTGTCACGTTTGAAGCAGCTTGTTGCCTCCATCTGTCCTCTCAGATCATCACAGTGGCCTACATTTGACATTTCCAAGAAAGCCAAAATACCGTCTTCCTTTTTTTTTTTCAGGTCATTTGGCGCACCCTGGAATTCTGTGTTTGGCAAAATGAGCTATGGCAGGAAGTCGAGTTTGAACCATAGCTGCTTTGCGTTTCAGTACCGATAGTCGTTCAGAAATAGAACTGTGCTCGGAAGGACCGAGCAAAACAAGGAAACAAGGGGGAGAAACTTGTGTTTTTTCGGAAAGGTCAGCACTTCTTTGCAGGGAGTGGAGTGGTTTTTCACAGAAACGCGGCCCAGCCGTTTTCGGTTGCTGATGCACTCAGCGGTTCAAAAACAACCCCAGCTGTGGTGGAGAGTCATTGAAGGAGCCAAAAGCTGGGGGCATGCTGACAGAGAGAGAGAGAGAGAGCAGACAGAGAAAAAAATAAAAAAAGGATAAAAGATGAGAGAAAAGCTGCAGAGAAACAACTTCACAGAGCAGTCAGAATGAGGAGGAGAGTGCAGGAGAGACACGGAGGAAGATTGAAAAAAAAAATGAAGAAGAAGAGAGGACGCGGATATAAAGGGTAGCAGATGTTTCCCTTATGAGAGTTATTAAGAGTTGAATCCCTCTCGTCTACCCACACACACTCTCAGTCATGTGTTCGCTGTGATATAGGCCAGTGGAGCACACTGTGAACTTACATTACACAAGTGTGCAAAGTCTATGTGCATAAAAAAAAAGCTAATATCCTAAACTTCCATGTGTGTGTTTGTTCTCTATCCATGTGTTCCTGCATTGTGCAGCACAAAGCTGTTTTCAGAGTGAAGCAGCATGTGAGTGCATGTGATGTGAGTGCATGTGCTTCCCTACGTGTATCTCTGCTCTCGAGTCTTTTATTTACAATCTGAGCGAGGAACAGGAAGATGGCTTCATCCTACACCGTGTACTTATGGGAGTTGGAGTGTGTGGGAGTACCATACGTGCCTCTGTGACACAACTGGGCCAACGGGGAACGGACGGCGGCGCAGGAATTCGTGGCATACATCCAACTCATTCCAGCCGAGCCTGCCCTAAATCCTACTGGAACTGGTCCGAATGCAGGCAGAGCGGTTGTGGCACATATCTACCACACCCCAACAGCTGCAATTGGGGGGGTGGCGGGGGGGTTGTGTATGAGTGTCTGTGCCCTCCTCAGCCCTTTAGATTCATTGTCTATGTGTCTTTATTTTAAAGTTGTGTTGTTATTTGGGAAAACATAAAGGGAGACGACGGGAAGAGCAACTCTGAATGTACAAAACATAACAGAAACCTTAAAGTGGCTCTACAGCTCAATAAATCAAAGTTTATGAGTCTATTTCTATTTCTTATTATCCTTTTTTTTGCATCTCCCCCTCTGTGATATAATTTTAATAAGTGAAATCAATAAGGGATAATGGATCTACCTCAACATGCACATGAATAAAAAGAGCGGGAGTCTCCTAATATCTTCCCCAGTTATAATGAATAAAAAGAAAAAAGGCCCTCCTTGTGGCTTCTCCTCTGTCTCCTTTCATCATTTTTTCCTTGACTCTTTTCTTTATTTCTCTCTCTCTCTTCCTGGCTCTCTGCCTGGGTGATTTGCAGCCAGTGTCCTCCAGCTGCTCCGTCTGTCTCCAGGTTCCTCTGGAAAGCTCCATAACTCTAAAACTGGCAATGCCCCGAATGGTTTACGATCTCTGCCGAAGGTTCAAAATAGCAGGAGAAGATAATAATGGACTGTATACAGCAATGTGAAATACACTTCCTTCTATCTGCATCCCATGACACACTTAAACCTTTCTTTTATTAACCCGCTCTATATCCTCCTCGTAAGCTGTCCCATATACAAGTGTAAGATAACCCAGAGTTTTATTCTCCACACAGGCAATTTACACACTCATACTATAGGAGGCTGAGTCCCACCCCACTTCTGGCTTAGAGTCTGATCCACTGGCTTTCATTGCTCAGTGTAATTTCTCATATTATATGACCACTTTCATCATTCTTTGTGAAAAACTGAACCACGACACTAAAGGTATCATCCATGTTATAAGCTGATTTGTATTTCAAAAATTTCAACTAGCAAGTCAGTGAGCACTCTCTGATTTTAACAAGGATAAAATACTGTCAGAGAGCAATTTTAAAATGATTGCATGAGGTTATAACATTTTTGAAATGTCTGGGACTGTGGCTGCTCTCAGACTGACAGCAGCCTTAAGCATTTATTTCAACAAGGTCGGTCCATCGGTGCAGAGCAGCAATGTTCTACCACTTTATTTTCCATGTGATGAAATTGAAGTCTTCATAATCCAGTCAAAATTCAACAGTGCTTAAAGATTCAGTCATCTCTGAAGCGTGTGTTATCTAAGAGATCTAATAAAAACAAATAGAACTGTCACTGTTAATGTTTTAATTTAAGGTGTACTGATTGATCAGAGACATTAAGTCTTCTTGAGTAACATACAAAAAAAAACCCTATCCCACCTTAAAAGTTACTGGCAGTCTTTATTTTATAAAGTCAAGTTTCTAATTTTATTATACAGTCAGAATTAAACATTACAAAGCAAACTTAGTCCAACCACAATGCATAAAACTGTCACGGCCCAGCCTATTAGATTAGCTTAATCTCTACCTGCACTGCAACTTTTTTTCTGAGAGTGGGAGTTACATAACCCCTGAAATGAACCACAACTTAACTGTACCCATGTCAAAACAAAAACCAGACGATTAACAGACAAAAAGTCTTTTCTGCTTTTGCAACCACACAACACAACTTTAACTGACAAAATGTTGTGACAGCCATTAATGTTGCATTTTGCATTTCAACTACCTACCTCAAAATCATTAAAGGCCCGGAAAAAGAGCAGAAAGTGCATCAGATGAGTAGAAAGGAAAATTCCTAGCTCATTCAGGAGCCCATAGAGGAGAAATGGCAGGCCCAGAAATAGAGAGGATACTTAGCACCGAGGGCAATGACATGGCCCACTGCTGGATGGATCGGCTCTGCAAAATTTTTAGCCAGCTATGGCTTCCTCTGGGGGGGAACGCCCTTTTATGTCAGGAGTAGGGAAAAGACAAAAAAGCTGAGAGAAGACAGCAACAGCCAGCAAAAAAGTCAGCAGACCTGCTCGGCTAATAGGGTGTTAGCTGCACCACCAGGCTAACTTTACAGCTTATAGAGTGTAAAATGAAGGGAATTATCGGATTAAATTGATCAGGCAGTCACCTTAAAGGATTATATCTCATCTGTTATACAGATCAATATAACAGACCATCTGAAAAAGGGAAATAATGTTAAATGTTTGTGGATTAATGAAGCAGAGGCTAGCTTAAAAAGGAGCAGCGTTAGTAGCTAATGGTGGAGACAGGATCATACTTGATAAATCACCCGAGGCAAAAAGAGGAAAAGGAACATCCTTGTTAGCTAAAAAAATGCATGAAAACTATGGAAAGTCAATAGAGCCCGCAGCAGAGCTCCACCTGTGCTCATAAAAGAGGGGCACCACGCATAACTTTTATTATTTATTGAATTCCAGGTTGTGTACCTTTCATGGTGTTATGTGGGTAATGAGTAACATATAGTCCCGTAGGGAAATCAGTCTGCCTCAGTTACTCATTAATCTGCCTGTCTTATGTAGGTCACGGCTGTTTTTGCACGTTAAATTTTTTTTTTTTTCCTGCTGCTTTATCATCCACATCTCACTGCTACAGGAGTCAGAAAATCACCCAGAGACAAACTTTGCGTACCAGTCAAACTCAGTGATGTTTGGAATAAACAAATTAGTTAGGGATGTTGAGTTTTTTACTGTCATCATTTCTGGAAACTAAAACTAATTTACGTACCTTGCCAGTAAAGAGCTAATTATATTTGGTTAAACTAAAACTAAATGATTTTTGATAGGAAGTCACTGCTTATAGTTCTGTGTGTTTTGACTGAAGGTCTCTACATGAACTCAAATGTGCTCTTAGACATTCACTTTGTGTCGTTAAAAAACTGCAAGGCCAGGTGTGTGCGACCACCAAAAAGTGTGTGTGCGTGCCTTTTTTGCAGTAGATTTGTGTGTAGTTAAATTGTGTTCCCTTTTTCACTCAGGCACAGTGTGTTCTGTACTTTTTACGCCTTTGTGTTTGCGCTTACACATGGATGCTGCTGACTGTTACGTCTTGAACGTGGGTGTTTTGAAGCCGTTTGAAAGTGTGTGTGTGTGTGTGTGTTTCACACAGCTGTGCTCATGGTGGTGGGTAAGAAGAGGCGCAGACCTTCCTGTCAGCTGTTTTCTTTCTTGCACACACAAATTTCCCCTTCAGTTCTAAATTCAACTAAAGCTTTTTTTAAAGAATTATTCTCTCTTTAACAAGGTCTCTTATTCACACCACATTTTTATCCCTCTTGTGCTCAACATTTCCCCCCTTGGTTTCTCGATCTCCTGATTTATTTCTGTGTCTAATCTCTAATTCGCTCTAATTCCTGATCTCATCCTTCCCGCTCCTCTTGGTTAAATCATCCTTTATCTCCTCATTGTATCTCCCCATCTCTTGCTGTTGCCTCTTGCTAGCAAATTGCATCTCCTCATCAGCATAAACAGGAAACAGCTGAGGCTCTGTGTTCTCTTGTCTTTTTCCTGTCAGTTTCTCAGAAAACTAAACCAAACCACCAGAAACCAAGCCAACATCTCCACCAAACGTACAGGGAAATGTGTGAAGCACAGCAGGCTGAACTGTGGTTCGAGGTTAGCAGGCTGCACAGTGTTTACAAGCTGCTGGGGCTTTAAATTAACACGTGTTTCATGGGGTTTTTTTTGTCTTCTGCTACAGACCTGAGAAACAACTCGCTGAAACCTTTATCGTCTACATTTTTCAGTCCTCATTAACGGATCCGCTCTGTGATAAAAAAAAGAGAGCTTAAAGCCAAAAGAAGTTAAGGTGATCAATTTAAAGATGTGAACTTCGTGTTTTGGCCTTTTGTGAAATGGCTGCTGCTGTTGTGCCTCTCACAGGGGGGATTTTCTACCCGTCAGATGAAATAGCCTTTGATGGAAGTGACTTTCAATCCGCGTGTGTTTGAATGAACTGTCACATATATAAAGGGCATGTGATTGATCGTGAGTGCCTGTGTCGGTTCAGACTAAATAAATCTGTTCATGCGTGCGTGTATTTGAACTTATGTGTGCATGTACACACTCGCACCTCTGCGTGTGTGGCCAGACCTCCTGCAGTGGGCCTCTTGCTGAGCCCTAAGGCTAAGCTATATTTAGGTGGCTGGTTTTCTTTCTCTTTCTCTCCCTCCGAGTGGAGGAGAGCTTTGCCTACTGGTAGGGAGAGGCTGACCACAGGAATATGCTGCCTCCATGTCTGACCGCCGACTTTCAGATAACCATATGTGGGAGAGTGCAGACAGATGAAGACATCAGCGGTGGTTAGCCTGTTAGCTTATCATTAGGACCCAGAGCTTGTTGGTATCACTGCTGCTGGCAAGAAAATTAATGTGTTACAGACAAAAAACATAAACATTGTCTCAGTTTGGGTTTTTTTAAAAAAAAGTTGTGAAGTGGGAAGAGCTGCTGGTTCCAGATTTTCTTTTTACCCTGAAAATTCTCCTTTTTATGTTAATTGTATTCTAGATTTTCACCTCCAGAGAAACATGGCAGCCTCTTGGATAATTTGATCAATAAATTTAACCAGAGCATAATTACCCAGCTTTGATGTTCTCCTCAGCTTTGTGGTGCAGCTTAGCATCTTTCAGCTAATTGTTTTGGTTTTATGGCTTACAACTTTACTGTTTTGGTTTGGTTTCCCTTTGACCTTGTTTCCAACCGCAGCAATCAGCCTTTTTTTTTTGGCAAAAAGTCTTCTGAAACCCACTGAACGTTAAGCTGCCTGTCTGCGTCTATTGTTTTTCCAACCCAGTTTTTGATGAAACGACATCCTTTTCCTGATGATAATGCCTCGAAGGATGCGTTTCCTTAGATCATAGTTCATGTGAGTCACTCTTCCGGCCCGTCGGGGAACGAGGCAAAGAAATGCTTGTGGGGGGGCAGCTCGGCCTGTGGACACCTGGCCTCTCGCCTCAGTTTAACCCAGAGACAGTAAGGTTATTATATTTAGGGCAAAGCTACTGTCACTGTGTGTTCTGGCAAAAAAAGTCCATAAATCCTGAACTTCTTAATATCTTAAATTGTGAAATTTTCCCTTAGTTTGTATATGGAATTGTTAGCTTCTTTCTTTGTTTTTTAAGTGCACAAATTTACACACTTGAGTTTTAATCAAAAAAACAGCAGAAGCATTTTCTAATCTGTTGTACTGAAGATTCAACCACGATGCTCTAAAGTGCTTCGATAATCAGTCACATAACACTTTTTATGAGGAAAATGAACATTTTTATTTTACCCTGATGCCCAAAACAATCCTTGCAGCTTCACAACTTTATCGCTGTTTCCGCTCTCATTTATTAATCCCTTCTTCCTCACCCAGACACACCAACAGGAGCACTGTGTACACAAAAGGCACACACACTCACATCAGATGATTCCCACCGAGACCCCTCACCTTTCCCCAATAAGGCCTGGTGCCAGACTCTGGAATGAATTCCTCTGCTTGTGGGAGTGTGAGCTGACAGGTGACACCGCCGGCTTGGAGAAGGAGGGATAAAGATAGACAGAGGGCGAGGTGGCGGCGAGGGAGGGCTGAAGAAGTGCTATGAGAAGAATCTGGGCAAAAAAAGAAGACATAATCAGGGAGGGTGATAAGAGGGTGAGTAATGAGATAATCTTGTTTGGCAGGAGGGAAATAGAAGGCTGTTGACCGTGAAGAGATACAGATCAAATCACGCGCTTTTACTTTACCTCTTTTAGCTGCCATAAGAAGATATTTTAACTCCACGTACATGCCGGTACAAGACCTGACAAGTTAGTCTATAGAAAGACACACACACACAGGATGGACAGATGTTTCACCACCCAGAAGCTGCTGCTGTAAAACATTCATCACATATTGTGCATGTATTATGCATAAAAAACATAGTGCAGATGCAAAACATTTGCATTTTTGATAAAAGCAGCATCTCCTTCCTCCTTACAGATTAACAATCGAGTTGCTTCATCACATTTCTGTTGATCTTTGTTATTCTGCCAGCAGCACTTATCTGTTTTTTTCTGATCATCTTTCTAAATAAAAACACAGCTTTATTTTTCCTCCAACCAAACCAGATCTTATCACTTCCTGAGTAAAAGTTTAGTCACACAAGAAATCACAGTGACGTGCTGGAGCCTCAGTGATGCTATCGCACAGCTGGCTGGTTAACTGGGAGCTAAAATGTTAGCAAAACATGCTAATGCTAGTCAGTCTCAACTGGCCTCCAAGATTCCTTTTACTATTGCCTACATACTTCTTCATATCGTACAATTTTTATTACAAAATCTGACCTAGGTCTCTACTTGTGGATTTATAAACTGTTAGCAAGCTTGCTGTCCCTTTCTGCAGCTTTAAGTTTGACTTCTGTCTATAAATGCCTCTTTTGTGACACAGTTTGTACTCCAGCAGAAGGTTAAATATGAGTAAATAGTGCAAAGATTCGATCACTTCCTCCATTTTGGACTCTCTGACTGGTATCAAAATAATTCTGGCAGACACTTATGACACATATTTGTGTTTCTTCTGGCTCAATTTATGCCCAGTTCCTCAGCCCAAGTCTGACCAAAAAACAGCACAAGTGCCAGATGCTACTTCCACATCTGGACCAATTCTGGCACACACAGAAGATCGTCATTGCTGTCAATCAACAGTGGACTGTAACAGCTGGAATTTCTCAGATGTGTGAGCATATGGGCAACACTCGGGCCAACCAACCAAATGTATACTGGGCCAGACGCCTTATTTTACTATCCCTCCCCTCAGAAGTCACTGCTGCCAAGACAGAACTCTACAGTGTTAAATTGCATTAGTCACCAGTGTTTAACTGATCAGAAACATTTTTTTGCTGTATAGCCCTGCCTCTGTACCTTCACTCTGAATGCTGAGCTGCTAAGTCTCACACTTTAAATGTGAGACTCATGCATATCAACCAGTTCACACGCCACACCTCGTATTTCTCACGCCAGAGATCCCATGACTAACGCAGCTCTTTTCACAGATTGGTATCATTTGAAACACTTGTGACTCCTATAGAGTTATGTATAAGTTATACTATGTACTTCTTATAGTAATAGTAGCCTCAGCAAGAAAAAAATTAAGGAAACATTCATTTAAGAAAGCCAGTGGTTGTATTACTTTATAGACAAAACAGCTTTGGCCCACAGGCGGAAAGCAAAGTCACCATTTGATGCCAGCACAAAAGCAGGCGTCACACTTTAGTAACCTCTTCCCAAAAGACTCCTCCCTTTTCAGCATTGGTAACATGGCTGGCCCAAGCTGGAGGCCCTTTGTCCCCACTGTCTTCTATTTCATTCATTGTCCCTGTATGGATGCTGGTGGGAAGGGCGTGTGCAGCGGGGGCAAAGCAGATGTCAGTGCTGAGGATGAATAGCGTCCTGAGGGGAAGGGCACAGAGAGCTGGTATAGCCTATATACCCTGGAGACCCCTCGCAGGCAGGGCAGGGATCTGTTTTCGAAGGCCAGTCATCTTGTCCTTGGTTTGAATGACGCAAAACGCTCTTGAGGACCATAAAAAAAACACTCATAAAGCAGAAAAGCAAGCAGAAGTACTGCATAGTTGGTGGTTTTCTGTTTTACTGATAAAATATTTGACCATGGGCACATTCTTGATAAGAATTGTACATTACCATGGGAAAATTTCTAATGGGTTTCTCTTTTTTTGTCTTAAATAAACTTCCTTTTCGCTGAAAGATGCCTTGTAACCCTCGTCATCCTCGTACCTGACTCTGAAAAGTACTGCAGAACCCCAAAAATATGCACAAAGGCCACAGTGTGAGGGCTGTTTGCAAAAAGAGCTGTGTGACTTCTGCAGCTGGGGCAAAGCTTTTGTCCTTTAAGTGGCGGGGCAACACACACACACACTCTGCAGGAGGGCTACCCCGTCATCTTGCTGGCAGTAAATCGGGCCCCAGATGTCTGCCTCCCCCCCCGTAAGCAGACACACAGGCTTACACTGTGGCTCACCATGCCTTTGTTCTCTGGCTTGAACATCCTGCTTGTGCACAACATTCAGACTCAGCGTTGGTAAATGTTGCCATATTCTCTGCGGACAGACTTTTAATACAAAACAGAGCACAGAGTTGATCCTTTGTTAGAAAGTGTGAACATAAAAAGCTTCAGTGTTGAGTTCAATGACCCTGTGTAGCCTGAGGCCTGACTTCTCTCACATTTCAAATTACTGCATCATGTTACACGACTACAATAATCTCACTGAACATTCCACCTTATTGGTGATCAGCCGCACCTTCCAGAGCTTCCTACCTAATCAAACCATCTCTGCAGGGTGACCTCTGTTGCTATGTGAGTGGAAGGGGAGGGCAGAAAATGTTACACTGCTGTTTCATCAGTGCCAGGCTGAAACTCCAATGCAACTCTTTAACAACAGTTTGATAATGTTCTGACGTGCTGCAATAGAATCTGAATAAAGTGAGGAGTGATCGGTTCAGAATGGTGGAAAATATATACATGCTGATGTTTTATATCACTTCATCTTTAAAAGTATATTCAAGTTAATACTGAGGCCTGAAGGAAGCTTGAAAGGAATAGAGCCTGTAAAGTATAACAGTATTTAGGTCAAAATCACCACAAATCAAGATGATATTTCTCAGCATAAGTGCAGGAACTGCAATCTACTTCTTGTTTTTCAGAAATGAAAAAACGTGTCAAAACATCTTGTTCCAGTGAGTCATTGCAAAACCCAGTCCAGGGAGGATTGCAAAATCCTGGTAAATCTGGATCATTTGCACTTTGTGTTTGTGTTGGATGATTTTTATTCTGCGCCCCGCGGCCGGGGGGGGGTGGGGGGGGTGGGGGGGGGCGGGGGGGGGGGGGGGGGGGGGCGGGGGGGGGGGGGGGGGGGGGGG
>JAQMCX010000037.1:7093974-7114092 GCA_029814765.1 Acanthurus leucopareius | reverse complement strand
TTTTTTTTTTTTTTTTTTTTTTTTTTTTTTTTTTTTTTTTTTTTTTTTTTTTAAACCCCCCCCCCCCCCCCCCCCCCCCCCGATGATATTTTCATACAAAAGAAGCCACGCTGGGCCGTATGGTCTGACACAACCTGGGAGTCTTTGACCTGCTTCCACGGGGATCAAACCGGGAGAGTTAGCAGCGCACAGCACAAACGTTTGCTCGAGGTATTTAAGAAAACAAGCCTCGAGATGACTTTAGGCTTTGTGCTTCATGCTGAGAGACTACAATACCCACACTCCCCGGCTACTGAGGCCCTGTGCTAGCCAGTGTTTGGAGAGCTAAAACCCGAACTAAAGCACAAGCCCGGTCACCTTCCCTCTCCGTGCCCTCCGCCCCCACGCCCTCGGCTCCTGCTAAACCAGCTCTGCTCACTCCCTCTTTTGTCTGTGTGTCAAAACCGGGCAAATGTTTTTCATTTTCTGCCTGCTGCTAAGCAACCTGAGGGAGTGCTGCAAAGGATTGCAGTCTTAATCCAAACTCTGGGATTTGCAGAGTCAGCTGGTTCTGGGTGCAGTGGTACGGATTGTTCATATCTGTGCCGCGAGCAGAGTTGGCACTTTTTTGAGTTTTTGAGAGATTCTTTTGCTGAAGGTACCATCTGTCGCATCCTGTCATGTAAGAGGTGGAAGCAAAGGCAGCTTCACTTGAATGGAGAATGCAACCCTGATCTTTATTCCAAATTTTTTAGAAAAACGTCATGTGCATTTGGACTGAAAGTAATTGGATTTACTGGTCAAGGCAGGTAACAGTCCTGTTGGGGGAAAGCAGAAAAGGGCTTATAAAATATTTTGCAGTTACTCTGAAAACATGGAGCAGCGTCAACATTTCTGACAGTCATGCAGTCCATCAAAAGAGCAGATTTTTCTCACTTTGCATGAGTTTAAACACAAAAAATGGCACCATTTCTGTAACAAATTTGAAAGAATAAAGGAAGCAGCAGCTGTGTAGTGGGATTATGCTCATGTACAATGTGTGACTTCAAATCTCCTAATACTCAAGTGCAGTTTACTGTCCCACAGACAGACAAATGTTAGAGAGACAGCAGAAATGCTGATTTGTTTTTCTCTCCAGTCCTTTGGGAGCAGATGGCCAACTCAATCCTCAAAGACTCGGAGGTCAAATTCCAGGCTGGACCCCACAGAGATGGCAGCGTCAGCATTCAGGCTTGTGTTCGTCTTAATGTACAAGAGTCAGTCTGAGATCCCTTTTTATATAAACCATAAAGTCCAAAGTACAAGTCTACACTACTGCAACTAATGATTAATTTTTGTCTTTGATTTATAGTTGATAGTTTCACTGAGTAATAAGGAATAAATAATGAGACAGCTGACAGGGGAATTGATGCCAAGATAGGAAATCTTTTATTACAGAGAAAAAAAAACTTTTTCTTCCAAAATATAGAAATCTGTACAACTTCCGCACAATCAATTTACATGAACTGTACAAATTTACAGCAGTTCATCACAACATACCCAAGGAAAAGAAACTGAACACGATAAAGATGTACTGACATGAGATCACAAGATAGACAGCTTTTCTTCTTGGGTAAGCTCAGATTTTTTTTTGTCTATTTTCTGGTTTTGTAGGTAAATAGAAAAAAAAAGAAAAAAAAAACTGAAAAGAAAAGAAAAGAAAAAACAAAGGATACCTCTACACTTACAGATCATGGAAACTAATATTTTTTACCAAAACAACTTTGGTCCTTGCCAACACTCCCATCACAAATGGCTTCACTTACGAAAAGCGTTATCCATGTTAAAAGATGAAATACAAAAAAGGAATACATCTAAAAACACCTCTGGATAGCAATTATTGGCACTTCCCATGTGTAATGTTATGTACTCTACCATTTGTTGTACAGTTACAATACATTCTACAATATGTAAAACACCTCAAATGTGAAAGTGGCAATAATTCAACTAATCAATGACAATTTTTGACGACAACAACAACAACAAAACTGCTGTTCCCTTCCTGCTTCATGTCTTAACATGCACAACTCCTCCACAAGGGTTTTTATTGAATGTCCGAGGCCTGAGTTTGGCAATACATTCCAGGAGAGACTCCTCGCGTCTCAAGAAAAATGTCACACGACTTCAACTTGACATATTTAGTGCATTTTATGTGCTATTTTACCTCTGACTACTCAAAAGCACTCTCACGACAATTCTGTAACCTATGTGCGCACAAGCTGAATGGATGCCATTTAAATAATAAACATTGCTGAGGACTTGAACCATTTTAGGTGGTGGTGGTGGTACAATTGTGAAGGTGTCCAAGGGGGGATTTGGGGTTTTTCTTTTTCAATTCATTTAAATTTTTGTAGCTCTAAAAACAAGGTCTGTTAAAAGTGGGTTATATCAACAGACTGAAAAAAATCCTCTTAAAAAAGAGGATGAGGGCAGAAAATTGGGATGGCAGAGTGGAAAGATGAGAAAATCTACCAGTGTGACCATAAAATACATCTAGAGAAGAGTGAGACAAGGCGATCATCTCGCGTCCGAAATATAGACCAATCTCATAAATTCCTGTCACATGATATTTAAAAAAAAAAAAAAAAAAGTTTAATGGAGCAGTGCGATTTTAAAACTGCTGTCCACGATGGAAACCAAAGCTCCGGGCTCCCGTCCCAGCAAGCTCCTCTCCATCTGGCCAACATGGAATCACTGCTTTTCACAGATTGCTGAAGGGAGTATCAGCAGAGAGCAGGGGAGAGGGGTCAGGGGGTTTGCAGTGCGTCAAAGGCTATAGCTCTATTACCCATGATCCTCTCAGGCTTAGGGGAGCTTAAACACCCGCAGGTCTGGTGATGAGCGGAGAACCAGCCTGCCGTGACAGATTTGGCCGGTGGCTAAAGCTTGGGCAACACCCCGAAGCAGTCGTCGGGCATCTGTTCCAGCTCGCCGTTCGCCGCTCAGCCCCGGAACCGGGAGTGAAGTGGGGGTACGTCAGACAGCCATCACATCCTTTCATATGCATGTAAACAAAGTCGCTACTCAAACTCATTAAACAAGTGCAGCGCAATCCAGTGAGATGAAAAACAGAAAACAATGGCCTAGTACCCTCGATTTCTTCATCTTTGATCCATGTTTCCTCGTCTCTCACTAGCCCCCCTAGTGCAGCTTGAGCACGCCAAGCGCGTGTGCTGGTTTCTTTTTTTTTGTGTTTTGTTTTTTTTTTTTCTAAACCCATCACTGCTGAGGGAGGGTTGGAGGGCTTCTGGTCAGGGACGGGGATGTTGAATAAGTCCAGAGGGGGGGCTGGAGGGATTTTAGCTGCCCTGGACAAAAAGAGTCCGGCCCTGGCCCCCCCCTCTCTCACACCATCTCCCCGTCCCTGCCTTCCTTACCCAGCTCCCGACGGTGATGGAGGATGATATGTGTCACATTAAGTCTACCTGCATCCACAGGGGGTCAGCTAGCAGCATGCTGGCTTGCTATTGGCTGAACAGGAGGTCTGAGCTGAGGGGTGATATGTGGCACTTGAGGCACTCTTACCCCCCCCCCTTACACACCAGGAGGAGTGATGAGGGGGGGTGATTTGAAGCTGCCAGGCTGAAAAATGGGGACACCTCAAGCGAGGGTCCGGGCAGCACGTTGAACCAGGCTGGCTCACATAAGCCTGATATCAGGTTTAAAAATCACGAATGGCTCATGATTCATAACAATGAGGTCTGTAAGGCAACGCACCTCGAATGCACACATAAGGATAAGTCTCTCCCTTTTCTTTTTTTTAACAAGACCTTGGAAATAGCTAATGTAAATGAAAAATAGAAGGCTGACAAGGCCTGGTTGTTGTTTTTTTTTCAAAGTTCAAGTTAAAAATTAATCTCTGAACAGTCGATGCTCCAGACCTCCCTTTGGCCAAAGTCTCACACAGTCATCACTTAGTCCAGACCTTTCAGACTAACTTCTTTTCCCATCAGCAACACAAATCACCATCTCTGTTTGTGTGTGTGTGTAGGTGTGTGTGTGCATCTGTGTGTCTGTGTGTGTGTCTGTGTGTGTGTGTCTGTGTGTGTGTCTGTGTGTGTGTCTGTGTGTGTGTCTGTGTGTGTGTCTGTGTGTGTGTCTGTGTGTGTGTCTGAGGGGGAAACAGCTTAGCTCTGCATCCTGCCAGAGCGAATAGTGCCATATGAACGGATGACAGAATGTTTCTAACATACCACCAAAAAAAATACTCTCCACCTAAGAAAAAAAAAAAAATCAACAGCTCTGAAATGTTCACAAATACAGTGTTAAAAATGGGTTTTTTAAAATTGTTGCACACTCCCAATTTCGATAGACCTCGGTCTATCCCAACGTGGGAGCTACAGTATGAACAAACGGCTAAAAATGAGGAGGGCAATAAAAAAGGTGTGAAAATATGACATTCGAATGGATGGAATGCAGGCGATTTTTCTCTAAAAAGTACACATCCCACACAATCTAACGTCAAAGTGCATTCAATGTCAATTCTAGCAGGGCTACATGACCAAAATAGCCCCCCCTCTTTGCTACACTTTGAATTTTGGTGATGCTGGAGATGATGATGATGATGACAACGTGGTGGAAGGGGGAAAAAAGAGGGCAACAAATCATAATCAACAACACAGGAACTTGATTGTGAATCTCAACAACATTCATT
This sequence comes from Acanthurus leucopareius, assembly GCA_029814765.1. Classification (NCBI taxonomy): domain Eukaryota; kingdom Metazoa; phylum Chordata; class Actinopteri; order Acanthuriformes; family Acanthuridae; genus Acanthurus; species Acanthurus leucopareius. The sequence goes on along the minus strand of JAQMCX010000037.1, from coordinate 7,109,420 downwards.
TACTAGGGGGAGGGGGGAGGGGAAACGGATCCCCCTGCCCTCCCCCGGAAAAGCTACACAGAAACATGGGTGATGGGAGGGCGACAGTGCAACAGGACACACTGGTATCCATAGGTAACAGGTGTCGCAACACATTCCACTTGCACTTACATACAGGCCGAGAGGAGGCTGAGATGAGGGGTTTTTCTGAAGGTTGGTGTTGATGGTAGAAGACGGAGGAGGAGAAGTTAAGACCGAAAGCCTTTATTCCAGCTACAAGATAAAGAAAACTAATTCCCTGTGGTCCAAAAAGGGTGTTTTTTTATAGAAAATAGAGATGCTGTCATTGGGTGTTTCTTTACCTTGAGCTTGGATGGCTAAAAAAAAGAAAAAAGGCTCAGTCTAACTTTAACTCCCCCCTCCTCCCCACAGCAAAACAAATGAAAAAACAGCAAATTTAATAACCTCTGGATTTTGTTAAAATTGGAAAGGGTAGTTCCTGGTAAAAATTCCATATAATTTAGGATTTGGTGTTTTGTTTTGTTTTTTTTTTTGGCGGTGGTGTGTTGAACGTGTACCCATAGTAACCACAAGTAAGAAAAGTGCAAAGTCAATGAGGGCCCCTTTCAAAGATGGAGCGATCACCATGTTGTTTACAGTCGAGGGGGGGGTGGGTGGAGCTGGTCTCCATAGGTGCTCCTGGTCGGTCGGCCGGTCGGTCGGTTGAATGGTTGGTTAGATGGTTGGTTGGTTTAGCTGCCCCGACAGTTCCATTTCCACAAAGCCTCTTCTACTAAAACGGAGTGCCCAGCTGATCCAATGACACAACAGAACAGATGATACATGGGGGGGAGGGAGGGGTAAAAAATATCAAACCTACGAGGTTTCCATCACCTGGACGATAGGCCACATCCTCTGCTCTTTTTTTCTTTTCTTTTTTCTTCTTTCACTATTTCTTTTCATATTCTTAGCTTTAAAAAGGCTCACCCTGATCTGGTCACATGATCTGACCAGCCACGGCGTGACCCTGAATGAAAGTAGGCCGGGGTGACGGTGTGCCTTTTTAACTGGACACAGTCATCATATTGTAGGTTTTGGAGGGACTGGTTCTGCCCAGCACCATCAGTTCCTCCTTGCAGCTGATGTGACTGTCCACCATGGGGCTCATCGGCCCGCTGTTTCCTGAGGGGGAGCTGGCGGAGGCTATTGCTGGCACTCCTTGGGGGCAGGGCTGCGACTCGTACAGGACGCAGATGGAGCCGTCCTCGCCAATGCGGTAGGACACCTCGAAAGGGTCCACCCACAGCGTGAGCTCACTGGGCAGCAGCAGGTAGAGTTGCTGGATGGTCAGGCCGATGCGCTGGCCCGCCTGCCCCACCAATGGATCCATCTTGTGGTTGATGCGGATGCAACGGTAGCCTGAGCCCTTGCAGGGCCTGTCTGGGAACCAGTGGTGCTTATATTGCTCTGCAAAGAAAGAGAGGGGACAACAGGAGAGAAAGATTAGCTATGAGGTGATTCAGTCAGGTAGTTTGCACTAGCGTGTAAAAAAAAGGAATAAAACAAGCCACATTAAATAGATAGATAAGAGAGAAAGTAAAGAGGGGAAAACCAGCAGCATTGCTTAATGCTGACTGGCAGAAACACTGCGTACAGACGACTGAACAAAGGTCAAAAAACTGTACTTTGAGATTGAAAGCATACATGTAATTTAATAAACATTGCGGTTGTCAAGTGTTTATGCGGGGATGAGAACATCATAAAAAGAAATTAAAACCTCTGTGACTATAGAAGTTCTGACATGTGATGGATGCTAAGTGCTAATTAACTGACTTAGTCTAAAGGTTGGGTTAGCTATCAACTTAAACAAAACATAGATTCCTGTTATACTGTGTAAAATTGTGGTATCCAGAATGTTAGAATGAGAGGAGACCAATGTTCTTTATGATCTTAATTTCATTATGATGTGATTAAAAAAGTGATTAGATTCAAAAATCAGGAAGCAAAATACATCATAATAGAAAAACTGAATTAAATACTACAATCTGCTTTCCATCAATGTGTGATTGTATCCAGATTATTTATAATCAGAGGCTGTTTCTGTGGATGTTTTACAAATACTAGAATTGCATTCATAGCTTCAAAAAACAAACCCAAAAAAACATTAAAATGTACTTTTATACCCTGAGGCACAGGGCGTTGTTGTGTACAGACGGACAAGAGAGCAAAGGAAAACATCACCACCTGTTACAGGCCTGATAAGCAGCCATAAACAGGCGGTCAGTGACACCCTGGGCCTACGTGACAAAAGAGAGGCCCAGTGAATTGCACAATCCCTCCCCTGACCGTCGTCAGTGTCACAAAGTCTCCCATGACTGGCTGAACAAAAACACCAAAAGTGTCGAAGTCCCCCCCGGCCAGCGGCTCCGCCTCTTAAAGGGAGAGGATCACTATTTTTTTTTTCTCTAGTCTGTGTGGAAGTTTTTCGTAGTGTAGTGAAACTGGTGATTCAAGATGACGCCACTCACAGAACGCTTCAGGCATTTTTCAGTGGTTAAGATGATGAGAGGAAAATGAGGCTGTTGACGGTCAGCTTTTGGGTGTATGAGGAAGTGAAATGCGTCTCATTATTTCCCTGTAAATTCACTAGTGAACGTAAAAAAAGGGTAACAATTTTCTCCAGGATTGCTGGGCAGTTGTAAATCTCTCCTTTGTTCTGATTTTTTCCCCCTCATTCACTGACCGACCCGCCATTTAGCCTGACATGGTTCATCCATATTGAATTCCCATTGATGCTAATTTCATTGTGGCCGGTGAAAAACAGGGTAAGTGAAGTAGGCCAGTATTCAGACTGAAGCCCAGAGGCCACCTGTATGCATCAGAGGATAATAACACCCCCTTCCTCTCCTTCTCCACCTCCTCCCCCAATGTCTTATCCCAGAAGGCTGTATACTGCTGAGCTAATGGAGGGGCTGGCACTCGCGAAAGAGCACAAGGGGGCTGGATGATCTTTCATCCTCAGACTGAGCCACAAAGGCAGCTACCTACTAACCCTGGAGCAGCTGGGGAATGATCAGCTCAGCGGGGCCTATTCTGAAAAACCAGGGCACATGGGAGGAAGGGGGAGGAGGGAAACAGAAAAGTAAGTAGACGAAATGTGTGCTTAACCTAAAGAGTTTAACGAAACTGGGTTGTTTACTCGGTGGAGTTGGCTGTGAACACCAGAAATACAGGTTTTTGGGTTTTTTTTGTTTTCTGACTTGAAGCTCTTTTCTGGAAGATTAAATCACGTTTCAACCACTAAACCAGAAGGAACTTGATCTTGCTAAAGTTATAGTGGCTTCAATCTGGTCGCTGGGACTTCTTTCATCACTTCCCTTCACTCGACACAAACAAGAGGAGCCCCACGCTCTGCTTTTCAGCGTGCAGACACAATAGTGAGTGACTGTGATGTTTCCAAGCACAAAAGAGCAATGGCTGTCCTATTTCAGTAAGAGTGAGCCCAAAAGAGAAAAACCACACACTCACTTTCATTTTTACACATTAGCCTCATGTTGAAGATTAAACATTTTATCTTTCAGACAGACATACTATATGACTTAAACAATTTAGCCTACAGCTGCTCCAAAAGACCTGACAGGGCAGATAAAACCTCACAATTTGCATCACTGGGACTAAATTCATGTTTTAATGCACTAAATAAAGGCTGGGTTAACTTGGTCTGAGCAGACTCCAGTCCCCCCTCTCCCGATTATGTTGCACTGCCCCCATCTTTAATGTCCTCCTATAGGCGCCCACCAAAACATCCCCTCCCCCACACTCGGGCCTCCCAGCAGACTCCATTCAACTCCAACTTTTGTCTGTTTACAAACACGATCGTCGACCTGAGCTCTTGCAGACCTGTTAGAGGGAAACCCAGCTCCATGTTTGCCCCAAATAACAACACCGATTGCTTAATTAATTAATTACCCACACGTCAATTAATCAATTATCGCCAGAAGTTATGTTGTTTAACAAGAGCTTCTGCATTTTACTGGCGATCACGCAACCCGCATGCCAAGACGTGCTTTTGCATTAGTGAGCTCCTTAATGCAGGAAATGTAGGTCATCCGCTGCGTAGGCTATGTGCTCAGTGGATGGGCCGACGCAGATGTATGGCAGCTTTAGCGGCCTGGGACTGGAATGTGTTTACAGCAGGAAATGAGACACAATCCCTGAGCAGCACTGTTCTCTACAAAACACCCATAGTGTCTGTAGCTTCGATCTCGAGTTAAACCAATAGATTAAAACAGTTAAGCTGAATTTGTTGGGAAATTGACCCAAGAACATTGATTACATTTCTATTTTACCTCAACTTTAAGATATGAATGAGTTGTTTTCTTATGAATTATGTTAATTCATATGGAATCAACAAAAACATCACACAGAATTCCAAAATCATATCAATTGATCACAACAAGGTCATTAACTAACAATTAAACGCGCACGGTTCGTGAATTATTTTTCAATTAAATGTATTCTAGAGAGAGAAAAAAACATAAACCGTCACCATTCTGGTGCCTGTCTTGATCAAATATTGGTCTAAAATGGAAAGTGTTTTCATTATTAACCTATTTCGTAAAATGCATTACGTAATTGAGCTCACAGGGGGCTGTTTTGCTCAGTTCTGAGAGCTTTATCGACCGAGGCGCACTTCCTTGTTTGAGCCAAGCGTCTCTTTCCACACCCCACCCCCCTCTTCTTCTTCTAAACAAAGTAACTAATCTAACCCGAGATTCGGTTTTTCAAAATACATATAATGTTAACGTTATCGTCGATTAATCGTTTGAGACCACTTACTGTGTTTATATTTGGACGTTTTATTTATTTGATTTTTTTTGCGCTCAGTGGTGCGCGTTGGTATCGCTGATAGTGATAGTTAAGAGAACAAAGAAAGGCTTCCTCCGACTCGATCGAAGGCGAATTCGAAACCAAATTTAATAACTTTACGCTCAAACAAAACCAAAATTCAACATATGAGACTATTATTTATAACAGGATCCGTTCTGAAGAGATGTTTTTGGTGCGTAATGGGACAATTTTCTGCTTTTCTTACCTGCCAAAATGTCCTGTAAGCTTTGGCTGAATGTTTGGACCTGTCGATCGTTTACGTGTCCTTTTACCCTCAGAAATCTCGACAGAAATCCGACGGCGGCGTTGATCTCTGGTTTCATCGTTCCCCGGGCACAAAGGGTATGCATTGAGAAAGGCAACGGCGACGATCCGCGCGCGTTTGTTGTTTTTGTCTACGTGTTTGTCCGACTGTTCGTCTCCACTTCTGGGCAGCGATCCTTATCTGTTGGCGCCTGTGTTGTTTCTCTTGGCATTTATTTGTCGAGGTAGAGGAAAATTTTATTTTTCAGAGTCCGTGTGCCAGGACGGTTCAGTGCTGGGAAACAGACGCCTGTTGTTGGTAAATACAAGGGGTTTTGGGGGGGCCCTTGTCGCCACGTTGAATAACCCTCCCCGTTCACTTTCCTCCTCCAGAGTGAGGCTCTTAGAGTGGGGGAGCCTGTTTTTATAGCGCCCCCTCCCTCCCAAAAGCCTCGACACCAGCTGTTACAGCAACAACAGCTGACCAATCCCGAGTCTGCGTCCGTCTGACGAGCCACATATAGGAGGAGTGCAGCGTTCACGTCACCGCTCTGAAAATAAACAGAGGTACGCAGCATGAAACTGCGCTGCGTTCACTGGCTGTCGGAAATACGGAGGGGGGGCTTGAGAAAAAAAAAAAAAAAGAAAGAAGAGGAAACAAAAGCAAACGACAACAAAGAAAAACTCACATGATCCTGTCTGAAGAAGTTTAAGCAGTTACTGGCAATAAAATAGACTTTAACTGTGCTTCTTTAGCCTGTTGTACAGTAAATGTATAATAATGTAAGCACACATGGTGAAATTTTGTTTACCTTATCCAAAAACCCATCTCTGTATGGTTTAGGGAACAACATAACATCTCTGATTGTCTGTTAGTGTTTCCAGAGAGCAAATTAAACACGAAGAAAAGCCTTTAGTTACTATGTACGTCGGCTGGAATAAACATCCATGATATACAGTACAAGATTTGCACATCTTTAACTTCCCTTGAATCCACATTACATAAGAATCATAGTGTTTTCAGTACCTTATAATAATACATGAATCCTCTATTTTCAAGAAAGGTTCCTATTTTTTTTACTTGAGTTTTAATGTTTTCTGTCATTTTTCCTGTTTGACTTTGCCATTAACGTACAAGAAAAGAAGAACTGGCTTTAGCTCGTCCTCAATCTGCCGTACAGATGCAGATAAAAGTGCAGCATTTTGTTCAAATAACTAAACTTAAAAGAAAGACTCGGTTAAAGTAACCTGAAAAGACAGGCTTTAAATTATATAGCTCTTTATTGATCTTATACTCATTTTTGGTACATATTAAAAAGATTTTTTCCACTCTCCATGCAGGAAAACCTTCCAGCTGCCAGTGGGAATAAAATCAAATAAAACTTTAACAATGCTGTCCCGTGACATTCATGTATCCCTCAAAATGTCATTTGTTAATAAGCTTAGAAATGCAGCAATATTCTCAGCTCTGTGAAAATGCATCCCTAAATGATAATTAAAAGTATTTTTAAAAAAATCAAAATTAATCAAAATTAAATATAAATAGTCTTCACTTTCCATTCCAAAATATCATCTACAATATTTCTCACAAGAATTCATAATAAGATTTTTCTGATGGTAATTTAAATGTGTTCAATAAAACCTTGGCTCAAAAACTCCACTGTCTAATCTTCCTTATTAGTAGTTGTTAGGCCTAAATATAATAAATGGTTTTAAAATGTGCACTAGTTTAGAGCACAGTGTGGTTTTTTGTTTTTTTTTTTACTGAAAGAGGTCGTTTTGGGACAAAAAAACCCCCGATCTGTTTGTAAGCAACATTCGGGCCCCACAGGTCGATAGATTGTTTATGGTGCTCATGTTTAAAGTCAGTTTGATTTCATTTGTGTTTATTTTCAGGTCAGGGCTTGGCAGACAGCTAGCAAACAGGTGTGTGTGACAGAGGGAGGACAAGGTAGAGAGGCTTTTTACATTATCTTAGGTCGATCACCTCAGTGCGGCTTCTTTCTTGCTTCCTTTTTTTCACTGTGTGTGCGTGTTTGTGCAGGTAAGCAGATCTGTGTCTCTTTATTCACATATAAAACCAGCAGAGTCTTGATTGATTGATTGAAAAAGGCACATTGTGTGACCCCCAGTGAACGCAGAGGAGGCAACATGGTGCCAGGAAGCAGTGAAATCAGCTGTATTTCAGAGGTCGGTCCCTACATGCTCATTAAAATCAGTGGAAAAGTACAGGCTGCTGTGCTTTGTTTGTTGCAGACACAGTCAACGATGACCCGCAGTGCTCCAATCATGATGCAATCACACAGACCAGGACCACACTGATTGTTTCAGCCACCAACCCGAGTGTGTAAAGAAAACCATGCAAAATGTAGACGTGTGTCCATATAAATAAATACAAAGACTTATATGCATCATACTCAAAACACACACGGTGGTGGTTTAAACATACTGCTGACTCGAATATCCTGTCACTTATCTGACCAATCAACTGTCTTCAGAGTATTTTACGTCTAAATATAAAACATTTGGACCTGATTCTTATTATTCAGAGTTAATGTGAAAACAACTTAAATCTATTCAACAAATTGTCATGGAGTTACATATAATGAGTTTGTTAGTTTGTATATGCTGAAAAAAATGGCATATATAGTTTATTGATTTAATTTAAGTTTCTATTCGGTTATTTTGAATAAAATAAATTAAATATTAAAGAAAGGACATGTTTATTTCCAATAAATTGCAGGTTCACTGCTGTCACATAATATAAATAATATACACTACCCATGTTTATTGCTTTTTTCAGGTTTTGTTTTATTTTTATCACCTTCTTGAAATAATACGATTCTTTAGGATGTAATTTTCGAAGATATTGTGAAACAGCAGTGACGTTGGGCATTAGTTAGCGCACCTGCATACATATTTTAAACGTCTCACATTACCTCAAAAACTGTCTCTCTTCTTGGTGCACAGACATGTCCATACAAGTTCTGACATGTAAACCCCCAACTCTCCACAACACTCATTCACCGTCACAGTTTCGCCCACACAGACGTACACACCACTTTGCTATCTTATGAGCTGGTTGTGAGTTTCGGTGTGTTACAGGAAGCCTGGACATTTCTGTTTTCCTAATGTAAACTCATACAGTTGACACTTTTATTTTTTCACAGTTCATGTCTGTTTAACCTCATCCTGAGGCCTTCACATGGAAGCTGTGACTTTTCACAGAACTTCAACACTTGTCGTCTAATATTCACAGTAATAGAGTAAAAAATTCCAGTGCTGCATGAGACCAAAAGTGACTATATACTAAATTAGTTTTTCTACCGTTTGTCCACTTTTGTTTCTGTTCATCTCTCATGTTGTAAAACAATTTGTGTGTTGTGTCTAAAATACTGTTTATTTTACTTGATTTGTAATTATCAAAAAGTTTTCTTTTGTGTACTTTGTATATTTGTTGATAGATCTTGTACATAAAGGCTTGAGGAGTTCACATTCCCCAGGCAGCAGAGAAGCTCTTGTATTTGCTGGTAGTCTTGGTTTTTAAAAACACTCACTAAATTCTGCTAATTTAAGTAAAAAAGCCATTCAGTCAACCTTCAATGCACAAAACTCCTCAGAAGTTGGATATTTCTCTTTTAGCAGTTTTTTTTTAAGATGCTATGTCTTCATTATTATCTTTTTATTAAGATGCAAACTGAAATTAAATAAAAGAACTGCTTTCACAGGAGAAAAAAAAGTTTTAAAGTAGTCACATTAACCTCTCAATCACTCATTGAGCATAATCCACTTCTGTGCAAATGCTGATATTTTTGCCAAATTATGGCTGCAGTAATTGCACAATTATTGTGATCATTATCCTCACGCACAAGCCTGTGAAGCTCATTAGCTGCTTATGTTGTTTATAGAGGAAATAACTGTTTTGGTAGGGCACCCGAGAGCCATTCAGTTGCTTAAATGGCAAATTAAGACGAATAAAAAGGAGCCATGAGTGCATTCATCAAGCAAGCCAATAAGTGAGCAAGGATGGAGTATTTATGACCAAAGGAAGAGCATGACTGAGGCTCTAATTTGTGTAATCTTAAAGCAAAAGTGCAGCGCTTTTTTACGGGTTTCTTATGGTACAGCAGTGGTTTGAGAAGCCACTGTGCATGTTTTCTTACTTTTCCATCATAACAACAAGTAAACATGGGCGTGCTTTGAAACAGGCACAAATTAAAGCTTCACCTCGCTGAAAAACAGTTTTTGAGTGAATTATCCCTTTAATTGTTCCAGGCGACACAAGTCGAGAGGTTTCGCAACCGCCGCACAGTAGTAGCTGCTGAAGGAAGTCAGCATCTGTCCTCATTGCCCCTACAGGATTTTTTTCCTTGTGGGAGTGCAACAGCAGCAGCAGCAGCAGCAGCAGTGGAGCAAAGCAGCAGATTTGCAAGCGAGCGCGACAGCACACATCTGCACAGCACACACAACGGTGGACAGGCAAATGCCTCATTACTGACAGCGTGTGGGGGTGTGTGGTTGAGTTTTGGCTGCAAGGGAGATAAAAGTCAAATAGAATAAAACAGAAAGAGAAAGAAAGTCCTTGCGACAACAGAGCAAGTTCGTGGTTAATAATTAAACCTGGAAATCCCTGAACTTTTCTGCTTCTTTCTGTTATTTAGAGAGTCCAAGAAATGTTTTTTTCACACCCACACACAAAAACTGCAAAATATGTCCCGTACTGCTAGTTGTTTTTTAATGGGAGGGCCACCAACACTGGGTAAAATATGGCCCCAGTTGTTGCCAGACAAGGGTGGGGTATCCTGTCGTTATGTTGGGCCCTCAGTTAGACTAATGAATGGAGGCTTTTATCTCGAAACCACACGTGAACTACAGGAAAGAATGTCAGGTTGGAGATTGAAGAGAGAGGCCTTGGCTGCTCACAAGCGTGGGCAGAGTTTTCCAAACAAATTCTTTTTAGACGGTGGTGAACACACACGGTGTACATAGATGCCAGTACATGAGGGCATACAGCGATACACACACACACACACACATACAGACACCAGCATCTCGGGGTCATACAAAAGCTAAATCAACATCAGGTTGCATTCATCCAGACGCGAGACAAAACAACGCCCCTGATGTTTCCCCATACACGTAAACACACACACACACGCACACACACACACGCACACACACACGCACACACACCCACACACACATGCACACATCTGACTAACATTCCCTAACATTCACAGATAATTATCTGTGTCTTTGGGCAGGATCCAGCCAATCATCTGTGTGCAGATTCGGCGTCGGTGACGTGTCCCTTTGTACAGTAAAATAATTGGGATTTGACAGAACCTGAAGACTGAGCATGTCTGTCCACGTCCACACTCAAACCTGACGGCTGATCTCACTCCAACTATCACTTAAAGGCCACAGTGACAGCACTTAAAACCAAGTGCATTTACTTAAGTAGCTAAGGACAGTTTAATAGTGTTTGTGCTTTACTTAAGTAACATTACTTTATTTTATACTTGTGCTTATTTCAGCTTGAAATAATATACTTATTACTCCACTACACATATATGAGAACTAGTAGTTATTACAGTTTTTGAAAACATGAGGCATTAGATAGATTACCACTAAAAAAAATCACATTAGTTGAAAGTAGCATCACTGTGTGCTGCCACAATGCTACTTACAGGTTCAGCTAATCATTAAAGATCCATAATAATGACTGGCTAATTGGAAACTTACCTAAAACGACACTAACTTGCAAGACTAAAGGAAATAAAATTTTTAAAGTCTTTGCGCACAAGAAAAGATGAAAACTATAGCTATAACTATAAGAGGAAATAAAATAATCTGTTCTGTTCATTTTAGCAAATGGTATTTCTGCTTTTACTAAATTATCCAAGCATTTTCCTCCACTGTGGGATTACAGTACAAAAGACAAATTTTAATTTACTATTAAAATTAACACCCAACAGTGTGACAATATAACATCCTGAATGTAACATTATATTTTTGCTTAAACAGGGAGGTGACTGGTGAAGTGCTTGTAAAAATCTGCATTAAATTTCACTCTCGATTGTGAAAATCTCTTGTGACTCCTGGAATGAAAAGTTGCATATTAGATGGAAATACAGGCCTCAAACACGGGTGACGTCACCGCTCGCTGAGTTGAATGGGTGTGGCTCGGATGGAGTAGTCACGTTCAGAAAAACAAGCTGGAAAAACTCTCCACGCCCTTCCCACTTTGATCCTTGGTCACAAGGAAGAGACTCATCTGAGAAAACCACTAACTTTCCATGATGCTCTCTCTCTCTCTCTCTCTCTCTCTCTCTCTCTCTCTCTCTCTCCCTCTGCTGTTCACTCAAACAGGAAGCTGTCCCAGTCTCCCTCACCGCTTCACTCTTGCTTCATGTGCTGTGGCTTGGTCTTGACTTGTTCACAAAAATAGAGCAACGTGCACTCTGAATACCTCTGAACCCTTTTTTTTTTTTTTTTGGCCACAACTGCCTTCCTGTAATATAGATTTTTCCTACATCTTATTCAACTTAACCCTCTGTACTTACTTAATTCATTTGAAAGATTAAGACCAGATGGATCCTCCAAGCAAATCTTCCCTGAGAATAAGCACCATACAGTACAGCTTTTTTTTTAATTTTTCCTCTAGCTTCACTCCATTATTCTTTTTCGCACTCAGCTCTCCAGAACTTCTTAAGTTATTCATGTTCTGTGCTCGGCAAGACAAAATACCAGCATGTACCAGCTTTAAGTTGGAAGGATTAAACTTGTCTGCAGCTGCACGTTTTGATGTACAAATTATTCGGTTCCTTTTTCCACTCGTACATGAAGTTTTCCATGCCAGGTGACTCAGTTCCGCACTTACTCTGAAGCCACAGTCAAGAAGGGGAACTTGTACATTTAGTGGTTTTATACATCTACAACTTTAACAATATAAGCCCCATATAGCATGTGTCTGTGCCTCTGTATGTGTGTGTGTGTGCCTGTGTGTGTATATAAAGCAGTGACATTTGAGACAGTGAGGGGCAGCTGCCAAGACCAGTCAGGTCCAGTTTTGAAAGATGATTCCCGAATGTTCCCTTCAACACCTTCATGTGTTTGTGAATCACAGGTAACACAGGAGTTTAAGGTTACAGCTCCGGGATAAATTTGTACATTTTAAAACTCCAAACTAATTTTCAGCCTCCATAAATAATATATAAAAATATGTGTTTGTGTCTCATGGTGTGAAGGTTTTGACACAAACTGTAATGAGTATCCTGTTTCCTACCAGAAGTTACTGTACGTTCCTGCCATATTGCAGCCGTCTGGACTCCAGACTGTAAGATCATGATGTAAGATACACCTGCTTGGCTGCTTATAACTTATTAGCAGATGACCTCCATCACCTTTTAAGGATGTTCAGCTTGTGCTTGTTTCATAAGAATAAAGGCCTTATTTCTCCTTCACCTCCAGAAACAGATCCAGACACTGAACACGGTGCCCTTAAAGGAGCACTCCAATAAAATTGATCTATTGAAGTTAAAATAAGCACTTCCTACAGCTTTTAAAAGGTGTCTATAAAAAGCTTGTACAGCAGCTGTAGTCACAAGTTAAAGTGGATTTAAATGGAAATCCAGACTCAGAAAAAAAACCAGCATTTTAAAACTTCCTGACAAACCTGTCAAGCCACTTTTTAGTCAGTTTGGTTTAACTGCACGGCCTGAGGGACTGAGCTGTTCGTAAAACTGCTATTTGGTTCAGACAGAGTGAAATTTCAGACTATTTGAAGGATTTTCTGTGAAATTTAGGGCCAAAATTCACATTCTCTCTAAGATGAAATGAAATATCTTTTCAATAAGTGCAATCATTTGGTCTAAATCCTAATTTATTCTGAATATTTTTAGTTAGACTTTGTGTTAAGCTCTAACTGGCAAATTTTAGCATGCTAACATGCTAAACTTCAGTAGAGAACATCATAAACTTGATGCCTCCTGGCATGTTAGTACTAGGAGTTTGTTAGCATGTACACATTAGCATTTAGCCTCACAGAGCTGCTAGCATGGCTGTGTAGTCCTTATTTTGTTGATTTTTCAGGTTTTTAGTGAAGCAGTCCCTTAAGATTGAGCTCTTCCATTTTGTCCTGGCAGGATGTGTTGATGTTCCTCAGCATCACAGTTTGATTTCTTTAATCCTCTGCCCAGTTTTGTTTTTCACAATTTAAACAGATGCAACTGCATTTGAAAGTTGTATGATTCCTGTAAATTTTGCATGTCGTGTGTGTGTGTGTGTGTGTCTGTGCGAAGACAGAATACATGCTGACCGTGTGGTGTGTATGTGGCATGCTGCATGTGGCACGTTGCTGGTCTCGTGCAGTGACTTACTGACTTTTCCCGTTGGAATGGCAAAGTTTGAGTGCTGCACGTCTGAGTCATTAAACACTCTGGCTCTCTCTCTCTCTCACACACACACACACACACACACACACATGCACACAGACAGACAGCATGAGCTGGCCACATCGCACAGTGTCTGTCTGCAGCAGGATAGTGTGAGATATAAATATGCAGCATTTCGATGAATATTACATACATGTTCTTGTCACTATCTGGGACAGTGTCTTCACACATACTGAGTGTAACTCTGCTGTGTAAGTAATTAGACAGTTGCATCTTGTGTGCTGCAGATTAGCCTCCATGCCATATTATATTATGTCCTGAGTCAATCTTAAATTCTAATTGGTTACAGGCAGTCTGTTATTTTTATTCGGTTTTTCTGAAATTGACACTCAGAGAGGAATTATTTGTTCTATAGTCAATGAGTGAGGAACATTTGAGCATTCACCATTTAAAAAATAATGTAGTTGTATTTGTCACTGGCATTCATGACTTAATTCCCTTTATGCTAAAACTTTAAATCAATGTAACTGAAATCAGCTTATATGAGTTGATCAATGAGTAATATCATATATGACAAACAGGCTTCCTGAGTAAACAAGGCAGTAAAACATCGATTGAGTTGAGAAATTAAGCATAAAAATATCCAATGTCTTGTGTTTGCACTTTGTTTTTGTCCTGATTACACAAATGAGATATAAAATTTTAACTAGTTAGCTTTATAGGTGTTGTAAGGCAGATTTTGTTACCTCTAGACGGGCTCGCTGCGTCTCCCTGTCTAGTCTCTGTGCTTAGCTAAGCTAATTAGCTGCAGCCTTTATGTTTACAGTACACACACTAGAGTGACGTCAATCTTTATCATTTAAGTTTTGGCAGGAAAACAAATTAAAGCATTTCCCAAAAGAGGGTGTAGAGAGAGAAAAAGTCAACTAAATTCAAAGTCAACATGTTCGTTTTTCACTCCCTTGTTTACTGTGGAAGCCTATCTGTTTTCCATATAACAGAATTACACACATTATAACTTCAAGCAGCAATAGAAAGTGTATGATAACCTTATCATTCAGGTAGATAAGACAGAGCACACACACACACACACACACACAGACGCAAACACAGGTTTTTATCACCGACTCTTGTCAGTTTACTGTGTCTTAACTTGAAGGAAATATCGCCACCCTGGATCCACCCTCTCTCAGAGCTAAAAATGAAAAGGAAAAAAAGACAGCAAGAGAAAAAGCAAGAGTGTACATGTGTCAGCGAAGAGTCAATGACTGTGCTACCTAAAGCCCTCAACATGACTCACACTTAAAACAGCCTCAAACAGCTCGGGATCAAATCCAGTCTGGGCCCACGCAAGCTGTCATTTTACAGCGAGCTGCTATTCATGACACGAGCTATCGTTTTACAAGGCATGACAATAAGCACAGGCGAGTTAAAGCCAGAGTGTGCAGCTCTCTATTTCAGATCTGCAGATATACAAGTAACGAAGCTAAGATACCACAGCTCAGCTCAGGGGTTTGTTTGATTTTCCATGCTGTATCTGTGCCGCTAAAATTGTGAAGGTCAAGTTTGTCTGTTAGATAAAAGGCTCTCAAACACTGGTACACATTATCAGTCCTGCATGCACTTTGTTTCCTGAGGTTACTGCAATGCTGATACCAGTATCTGCAATGCCTCCAGCAAGGACATATATTGTGATTTTAAATTGATATTTAATATGTTTTTCAGCCTGTTGAAAAAGTTTACAAAAAGAACAAAAATTAATGATGAATTACCGTATTTTCCGCACTATAAGGCGCACCTAAAAGCCTTTGATTTTCTCAAAAACCGAGAGTGCGCCTTATAATCCGATGCGCCTTATATATGGATCAATATTGGATAATTATGGCAACCGTAGTCAGGGGGCGTAGCCTAAGTAACAGCGGTAAAAACGGTAAAGGG
>JAQMCX010000037.1:7056773-7088558 GCA_029814765.1 Acanthurus leucopareius | reverse complement strand
ACAATTAATCGCGTTAAAATCTTTATCGCGTTAAAATCTTTATAATTAATTGATCGAAATTAACGCGTTAAAGTCCCTGCCCTAATATATATATATACTTTTGTAAACATTACAAACCTCTCAACTCTTTCTGCAGGTGAAGATGCCCTTAAGGTGAAATATGTAAATATTTTAGACAGCCATTTGTGCAACGACCATGTTGGATGCCTGTCAACCTCAGAATGACGAGACAATACCAGATAATGAATGTTAGAATATAAGCCTACAAAAAAAATCCGTCATCAAAACTCTGCTTAACATGATTAGCTTATTGTTGTGTAGCCAGTGTAGCCACACTAGCAGTGTTTTTTTCCTTTTGCACCATCACTATGTCAAAGTTTTATCTTGTCTAATACTTCAGTCTACATTTGTTTCCCGTCCACCTCAACTGTACATTGTGTTTGGTTAGCAAATGTTGCTAACAGCGTCATTAAACTAGTGGTGAGCATGGCAAATAATAAGTCATCCAAACAGCGTGTTAGCATTGTCATTGTGAGTGAGCAAGCTGGTGTTAGAATTTAGCTCAGACCATTACAGAAATCCCTTTTTGAACTCTCTTGACTACACTAGTAAGTGCAAGATAAGACGCTGTTATTGACAAATCACAATTAACTGTGGGGTTTATGTATATTTATGTATGTTAGCCAAGCTTGTTAGCAGGAGTCATGGAGTGATGCTGTTTTTTTGTTTTAATGGAGCTGGAGGTTTAAGTTTGATGCTAAACTAAGCTGAACCTTTTATGGATCAACCTTTGTACCCGACACTCTCCTTCCAACATGTTAAACTGTTAATTTAAAACAACTTCAGGCTTCCTGCTTTGAGTCAAGACTCTCTCAGCCCTCTCGTGTGTTGTTGCCCGGCTTCACCAACCCTGATGAGCCAAACCCAACACTTAGCAGCAAGTGCAAGTCATCCTGTTTCTTCAGATTGGATTTTTTTTGCTGTTCCAGAAGGCCTGGGGTGTGTGTGTGTGTGTGTGTGTTCATCTAAAATGAGATTCCTGGCTGCTATTTGTACACCCTTCAGCAATGGCTCCACTTAGCTGGAAGGTGACAGAGGAAGTTAATTGGCTTCTTTACTTGCTGCGGCAAGGCTGTTGATCAAGCACTGGCATGCTGTAAGCCCTGGGAGGCGAGACATATTCGCACTTTGTGAGGATTTGCTGATGGTATCTGAACAGGCCGCCCGCAGCTATTGTTATTGGTGGTCAATCATCAGATAAGATGCAGCATGTTTATTTAATTTTACTTCCTCTTTTATGGGATACATCTGAATAGAGGTCAGTGGACGGAAAGAAATGATTAAATGTCAAGGTTGTTTCAATAGTGCAAATTCTAAAAAAAACTAAAGATTGGACAAGATGAAAAGGGCATGAGATGTGAATGGTGATATGCTGAACAGAACCAGGGGGGAAAAAGTGGGTTTAGGCAAATTCTGGTGGAGGGGAACAGCAAGAAAGGAGTGAAAATATGCTGACAGTAGCTTTATGAGGGCAGAGAAGGAGACAAGAGAGGCGACATGATAGTAAAGAGGAAGCAAAAGAACAAGGAGGGGTGGCAGCGAGATGGTTGGCACATAACACACAAAAATACAAGTGATACTGGCGTTCTCAGTAAAAATGAACGCAGGGCAGGTTTGCACAGTGTCACGTACAGGTCAGGGTCTGGCAGCTCGTTGCAGCAGCTGTCCGGTTCCTGTCTACACTTGTCATTTGCATTTACTGATAATAACTGCTGATACAGGGAAAAATTTCCAGCATTGACCGCATGCAGGCGGATTATCGACGTGAACACAGAGCTGTTTTACATGTCTGAGTCCATGAGTGAATATGAAGATGGACATTTGTTTATAGATCTTGTTTACTTAGGCTTAGTTGTATGAAAATTCAAGTGTGAATGACTGCACACATGTTCGTGCTTGTAGTTCATGATTTGAATTGTTTATTTATATGTAGTTATATAGATCGCATGTGCTTGGCAGTATATGTTAATATGTGTGTTTGTGCATGCTTTTATGTATCTGTGTTTGTCTGATCCGAGAGTCGGTGAAAATAGGGTTTGAAGGTTTCTTTGCTCTCTGTGTGTGGCTCTCTCAGGGTAATTATCCAGAGATGCTGGGATCAAAACTCAGATCAGTTTTCATCAAGGCCAAGAGCACTCACATTCAGTGTAACACTGCAACACTTCAGTCACATTTAATTACAATCTTAAAATGATCCTTTTCTATGCGATCTGCGTTATTTTAACACCTTCCATCACGTGACGCACCTGCAAGTGCACGTTGCACGGAAGATGATACCCCAAATACTTATCTCAGGGACCGTATCTCCTCTGAAAAACAATGATCTAACAGCTGGATTCTCTTAATAGTTATTTTGTTCATGTGTCTAAGCCCTGTAATACACCTGTGAGGGTCTAACCGCAGCCTGGTGGCTTATCAAGTGGTTTTCTTTTTGGTCATTGGGTGTTTGCATTGGCACAAAATTGCTGGTGAAAATGGACGACTGGTTACTAATAAATACAGCCTTCAACAACCTAATTTATTAACCTGCCGCATACAAAGGCTCACTTACGCACACACGTTCACATTTGCAGCGTACACTATAAACACACCTGCCACGGCGGCCAGACACAACTTCAGTCTAGACTAAATCTGTCATCGCCACACAAGAACAGGGTGCCTTGTTCCTGCGTCCAGCCCGAGCTGAGCCCTCTGTATTTATGAGGGTATTTCCCACCAAGGGGAATTAAGTAAAGGCAGGAACAGGTTAGCAGAGCGTAAAATGCCCCCTTCGCGAAAAACAAAGCTGTCCTTTGAAGATTAGCATGCTGTTTGTTGCTGGACTCGGATATGGACTCGGTAAGCACCACCGAAATGTTCAAAATTACACATTTTGCAGCAAAGTTTCCCAATAAGAGTGTGTGTTTGTGTCACAGCGAAGTTACACATGTGTGCATGGTTGAGAACTTGTGTCAAAAAAGGGAATGATTAAAGTAAAGAAAAACAGAGACAGCTGATTGTAATTGGCCGAAGCAGGTGGCATTCCAGTGCTTCGGCTCAAGAGGCTCTTTGATTGTGGGAAATCAAGTGTGTTTAAATGTTTCCACTCTGGCAAACAGTAACTCTTTCACTGAAAAAGTAGTTTCCAATATGACTTTATTTTCCCACAAGGCAGAGTTTAACTTTAAACTGCAAACATAATCTCCTAATAAAATCTCTTTATAAATAAAATGTCTTTAAATTATTTTAATGGATGTAAAAAAACAACTAAATAACTGAGAACATACTGTAGATGTAAATGCCCACTTCCTACACTTGACATATCATCTTTTCTAAAATAAGATGAGAACAAATTAAACTTTATTTCTACATGTTGGCAAAATGTCAGGGAAGAAAGCAACTCCATTTATGGGCACCTCCTTAAAATAGAAGCATTCAAAGTTAATCATTAATGTGACAGTTTTGAATTTATTAGGTGCCATAGAATTATTGTCACATTGCTTGTTAGCTGGCTAGCAACAAAGCCTAACTCAAATCCTATGGAGCTCAGATGCTGGTGCCTCTCACCGTGTGTTGCAATAGATGTGAAAATGTGAATCTTGCCTGAGTGAATATGAAGTATTCATTCTGGAAGTATTGAAGTATTATTTCTGGAGGAGTTCACCTCTTCAGTCGGCCACCCGGAGCTTTGATGTGGTCTTTCAGTTTAAAAGAGGTGACAACATTTAGTTTGTGTTGGTAGCTGAAACAAAAACTTCTTCCATGAGTCTTTTTTTTGTCTCCAAGCGCCTTGCAGTTTTTGGACATCCTTTGTTTCCATGCATCATCCTTCAACTTAAAAGAAAGTCCCTCTTCCTTCCTATCCCATTTTGAAAAAAACTCTTGGGGAATAAATGAGAGGTTTTTGGCAGTGGGATCCTGCTTCTGTTAGTCGGACTAATCACACCTTTCCTACATAACACAATCATAACATAAACAAGTTATATAAAAATATTGCAGCCATTATGTGATCAGAGTTTAACTTTGCAGGTGTGTTTGAAAACCATTAACCTGTCATCTGGTTGTAATAAATGTTGGATAACTAATTTAGTCCCATATGAAGACACAAATGATCAACACTTTCTCATGATATAACTTAGTTCCACTGGAATGAACAGAAAAAGACAACAGTACAAGAATGAGTTTATTTGTCACAAGATCAAAACTAGTTTTACTCTCACAAATATAATTTTACAGTATGTATGAAGTAGCGTAATGCAGACTCTTCAGTTCCCTGTAAAATTATAGGGATAGAAGGTTCCAAGAAAGATACCTGCTCTTTTTTGGATCATATAATAAAGGAGCATGATATCACCTGTACACACACACACCACTGCACAACCCTTCATTAGAAGCAACCTATTCACCAGCCTGGCTAGCCGAGGAAATCCAACCATATGGGGCAACAGGCAAAAGAAACGCCAGCATGTGTTTGCAAAAGATAAAGCTTAGTTTTGTAGTGCTGCTGCCTTCAGGGAACACTCTGCAATTTGGGCCCACCATCAAAGAGAGGAGCTGTCAAGAAGAAACGTCACATTAACAATGGAACAAATGCATTTTTAATTCTTTATGGATATTTAAAAGCTGTTGTGTGTCCCTTTTTAAGTGTGACGGAGGAGTCCAAGTTAAACATTACAGTTCGTTTCATGAGCGGCACACAAATGGCTTTATATGGCTTATATATGGCCTTAGTGTCCTAAAGCGAATTATTTATTAACCACTGAGTTTGATGGCATGCTCTGATGCGTTCCCATGACCAGGACAGAGGCTCACCACGCACGAGGTGATGAGTGTGTGTGTGTGTGAGTTTGTGCGCACCACAGGGTTCTGTCCGACCTGCGGTTATTGCCATGGTGACAGACCCTTTGAAGAACGTCCCCTTGTCACCTTCAAGTGACTCTGTTTTTCTTTTGTTCCTTGTAATTAAAATGGATTATCAGCCGCCCCCCTCCCACCCCCGATGCCGCCACCACCCCCCAGCCCTGCAATGCTTTTATACATATCCTCCCCCGGTGTTTACAGAGGGCTTCGATTGGATCAAGGAGAAGAGAGACAGACGGGCTAATTGATTATCAAAAAAGAGAGAGAGACTTAATCCTAACCTTAAAACACAAGCAGGATGGATAGTTTAAAGCAGCAGCACTAATGTTTTCTTCTAATTATGTCATAGAATATACATCAACCCCCTTTTCTTAAGGTTTTTGGTTTCTTCCAAAAAAAATTGTATTTCACATCAGCTGTTACACATGCATATAGTCTGGAGTTATGTTGAAACGACTTTGCATAATTTAAAGCCGTTCTCAGGATGATGTGATGGCCTGATGGTTAGAAACAGTCGTGTGACTAAATGATCTAACTTTCGATCGCTGTAACATCCATCTGTCCTGTCAGAGTGTCCTTCAGAGCCCCATTAATAACAGCATTAGTTAAACTGTCTGAACTGCTGCATGGGTGCTATCAGAGGGGATGCAGGCTGGGGTCAACCTTGATGTATAATTTCAGTAGCTGTGGAGAGGAGTGCTGCGACAGTGATGGATAGCCCAAGGAGAGGGTAAAGAGGAGAAAAGACGGTCTGATGGACGAAGGAGAGCGGAAGAAAAGGAAAGGTTTCAGGCAGATATGAAAAGCAAAGCAGACATCAAGAGGAGGACGGAGAAGAAAGCCACAAAGGGAAAGAAGAAATTAGCTTGAAGCGGAGTAAGTAGAATCAAAGCACCCGAGTCTCATCTCTAGCTTTTTTTTTTTTCTACAGAAGCGCATTGGATAGGGATTACATAGGGAACAGTGCCAGGGAGACATAGAGAGAGAGAGAGAGAGAGAGAGGGGCAACAGAAGGAGAGAGAGGGGGCGCTGACCTACTTTGAATGGGAATTCTAATTCTGCATCTGAATCAGCGAAGAGGAGGGAGAAAAAAAAGAGGAAATGAAAAAAAGAACAAGATGATAGAGGCTTCTTGCTACCAGAGGCTCCTCCGGCAGTTTGAGTTTTAAACCAGGCAGCTATTCAACCACAGAGGACTTGTTGTCCGACACAGGGCTTTGTCTCACAGCGACTCTTTGAAGAAATTATCTGGCTCCGCAGGATTTCCAATGACTGCTCTTTGAGCCGGCGCTAATCAATCTCTCCTCATAATTTGTCTGCATTAGGCTTTAATGGAAACAAACTATACAAAGCTCATTCGTCTTGTGTCACTGTGTGTGTGAAGCCCTCAGTCTATTTAGTTTCCTACCTTTTACCCCATCATCATAACCTGAATTCCTGATCCATTTATAATTAAATGTCATATATTCTAAAGGACAGGAGATTAATAAATGGGAAGTGGTGATGAATGAGTGGGCAGAGAAATAAATATTGACCATGTGAATGTAAGGGACTTATAGGGGGAGCCACAGGGAATGAGAGGAGGGATTGTGTGTGTCTTTGTTATATTTGATAGATATGACAGAGAGATGAATGGTCAGAGGGTTTTAATCAAAGGGTTCAGTACAAGTAAACACACACAGACGGATACACACTGGTCCTACAGTCCTGGAGGTGCACAGTTCTTTTAATAGGGATTTCCACTTCAAATACCCAGCAACACACACCAAGACAATTTTCCTAATGAAACAGCTCTGGTGCAAACATGCAATGCAGAAAACACACATGCACTTCACGTAAGTGCAGACAAAGGAGCAGCATGGCCTCCTTTTCAGGAAAACTTCCAAATGGACAAACATTAACTCGATGCACACACCTTTTCTTCACACTTATGAACAAGCTGCTACTGTCTCTCAGCTTTATGACTTTAAAAGATTCATTTAGTGACAGAATTTAAGTGAATGAGTCTTGTGACAACAGCTAAAATTGTGTCTGTGAGTGGCTAAATTACTGACAAGAAGATTAAAGGAATAGTTTAACATTCTGGGAAAAACACTTATTCACTTCCTCACTGAAAGTTAGTTGAGGAGATTGATATTATTCTCACATCTGTTATATTTTATGTTTTAAATAGCTTAGCATCAACAAGTGTTTTATCTAGTTTTAGCTTTTTAGCTCATTTTATTTGTGCAAAGCAACAAGTTGTTTTGAGTATTTATGTGTAAATGTGTGTTTGTTTGAGGGGTGGAGTTTATTCTGGACTCTCTGCACCAGTGTTAGCATTAGCCATGCACAAAGCCAAGCTAGCTGTTTACATTATTTATGTTTATGCTAAGCTTATTTGGTATACTTAATGCATGAGAGTGATCAATTCATCTTTCACAAAAAAACATCATGACACTGAGGGCTTTTCAGAAAATCTCTGCAAAAAGGTTAATAATAATAAAAGAAAGGATTCTGGGTTAATCCTGAAGACAAAAACTTAAACCTCCATCTTGTAGTCATGTTGTATTAAACAACGCTTCATCATTGTTATGAAGTTTGCTACCAGAAATGAGTGCTTGCACATACTTGGCCAACGCAGTGTGTTTCCACACGATGAAAGTGAGCCAGTTTCCACATTTGCTGCTTAACCCATATTTCTGTCCCAGAGTTTTTGCATCTGGATCCCTGTTATGCCAACGCAGTAGTCTAATTGATATGAATGAGGAGTCAGCGTGTTTTTGACTCAATGCAAATGTCTGTCTGAACACAGGCGCATTTTCCCATGCCCCCCCCTCAATAGATAGGTCAAAGGTCAGGATCAGCTGCAGCCCAGCCCTCTGAAGTTTGTTATGAGACACCTCAGCCAGTGCTTGGCCGTGCCATGTTTACCTTTTCATGTAAA
This sequence comes from Acanthurus leucopareius, assembly GCA_029814765.1. NCBI lineage: Eukaryota > Metazoa > Chordata > Actinopteri > Acanthuriformes > Acanthuridae > Acanthurus > Acanthurus leucopareius. The sequence goes on along the minus strand of JAQMCX010000037.1, from coordinate 7,080,733 downwards.
AATAAAAAAGTAGAGGAAAGGAGTACCAGCCTGTTAGTCTGCTGAACTTGACTCAGTAAAAGCAGGTCAATGCTGGTAAACTTGATTAATTAAAGAGGTTGTAAAATCAGATTTAAAAATGTATCCATTTTGGATTTTATTGGATCTTCATGATGCATTTTTCCTCACAAAAATATACAAAAAACATAAACACATCTAACAAGACTCTGATGTGATGTCTAGCAACTCCAGTGTAGCTTTTTGTTGGTGTTTACATCCCGTTTAAACGACAAAGCAAGGTGGTTTTCGAGAATTCTGCAGGGCAAGCCTTTGATGAATATCTGCGAGTGCAGGTGGTTACGTCCACTTTGGCAGAAGATCTCATCAGCCCCCCTGGGGACAGAGAGTAGATGAGCGTGAGACTGATGGGAACAGAACAGGGCGTGCTCACCCTGGATGAGTCACCCGGCTCTCTGAACACACACACACGCGGACAAACATGCAACTGCTCGGACAAAACACAGACAACACGGTTGCAACTCAGTAACAAAGAGAGGATATAAGAGCCCACTGTAAAATCAAAGGCGGGGAATTCTCATTTGCACACATACACACCCCTTGTTAAGCTTTTGTGTCTTATTACATAAGGGTGTCTTTTCTTAGACAAGAAGATCAGTGTGTGATTTCGCATTTTATGGCTATTTCACATTTTTTTCATTGAGTTCTGATGTTTCTTTCATTCAAAACTAAAAAATTGTCTCTTTAACCAGGACCTAAAATGCAATGAAAGTAATTTTATTTTCCCACGCAGCCAGAAAGCCCCACATACCATTTCCAAACACCCTTCTTTCATTACTGCTTAAAACCAATTAGCTTTAAATGTCCATATGTTTCAAAAAAACTTCATATGGAACAAGAACATTTATAAGGCTGAAAATAAGCACATCTGCACGCCTGCTCACGTTTTACATCCCCACCAACCAGCCTCTTTCCAACACACACCCACGGGCTCATATTCATTAGCTCTCCCTAAGTATGTGAAAGGCTTTTCCACACGCTCCTGGCTCTCTAATGTAATCGTCTCATAGATCGTCCTCCCTGCCTCCAGCGGGCTAATTCGGAAACTTCCGTGCGAGAGAAAAATCCCCAGTGGTGCAGATGCTCGTGGCCATGCACATATACATGGTTGTGTGAGACGGGGGGAAATGCAACCCAGGTGAATGAACACTGACAAGGCTCCCTCCCTCTGAAAGAATATCTCTCTGGGTTAAAGATCCTCTCCCGTAATTTGCTTCCTCTGTCGGGGGAACTAAAGGGGCTGAGAGGTGAGAGGGATGATGTCACTCTTACAATCGATGGAGCTGCCAGTCTGCTTGATGTGATTTCTGCTAAATTTATTAGCATCATATGCCACAGTACCCTCTTGGGTGAAACCAAGTAGGAACAGAGGGGATAACATGAATAAAAAATCTCCTCCCCACACACACACACACACACACACACACACTCACACACACCCTACTGCGCACTCCTCTATAATAGAAGACATGGTACGTCAGCTGCTGTAGGTGCTAATAAACTGATGGATTGTCAGATGCTGTTGTTGTGTGGCCATATTGGAAAGTTATACAAGCCAGTTATTTACTGGAAGACCAAAAGGTCATCAAGACAAAGTGTATGATACAAAACCATAACTGAATCTCCATCACATCACCTACACTCATGGGAACTCAAGAGTTAAGGGTCTTTGTGTCTCACTCGTGCTGTCCTCCATGTCCTGAACATTAGAGACGGACCAATCAGGTTCTTCAGAGCAGGCAGGAGGTGAGGCAGCTTTCACAGCCTGAGACCAAGAGGAAGGACAGACTCCATCTGAGCTCATTGTTTGTCTGCATCTTGCTTTGTACCGCGAGCCAAGAAGAGAAACTGTGTGAATGAAACTACAGCATGTAAAGCCCTGTGAGCATATGGCTGTTTGTCAGTATGAGTCCTGGCATATGCTGAATATGGTTATCATCATCATTATCGTTGTATGTTGCAGGAACAGTGTGTGTTTTGATGGTTTGTGTGCTCAATCTAAACACTTTATTTCACTGTGATGTCCATGTTGTGTCCACATTGATTTGACATCTTCGCACTAAAGACCAAAGTAAGAAAAAATGACTTTTTAACTTGGTATACAAGATCATCTGAGGAGCTTTTACTTACAGCACAACATAAAAACAGCCTCACAAAGCCTCTAACATGACTGTGGACTCTAAATCTTGTTTATATTCTGATAAAAAACCATGCTTGCAGGCACAAATCAGCCTTAAAAATGTGCTCATTCACAAAAACACAAAGCAAGAAAATCAAATAAACATAGGAAAATGCACAGATGGCCGTTGTGTTGAATATTTGATGCTGCGGCCTGGAACACTGAAAGAAACAACAAAGGAAAAGAGAGAGAGGAGGGAGGGAGAGAGAGAGAGAGCGATGCTATGATGACTATTCTGTCTCATAGATAAACATGCTCAGCAAAAGTATCCTTAGAGTTTGTGCAGAGATTTTCAGTGTTTAACTTTACAAAGGCCTGCTTGTGCTCCGTGTGCTAATGCATTTTGAATGTGTGTCAGTGTTCAGTGTGTACTTGTTTGTACCTTATGTACTTATGTAAGAATGTGGGAGAGGATAAAGTGAAACTATGGGGGATATTGACGTGTAAGTCACGACTGGAGACTCGCAAGAGGGTTAAAATGCCCAGAGATTACTGAGATCCAGGTTCTAATTGAATCTCAATGTCACCCAGTGTCTGTTTGCTACAAGGATACCAGGTGGTCCAGTTCAAGGAATATGGGATTTACACGAACAGAGTAGGTGGTCATGAAAGAGCAGCTGAGAACTTTCATGGTTTAAAACTCTGTTTACGGCTCATACATGTGTTTCCCCTCATTGCGCTGTTATTCCCGATGCACAGAGGTCATCGGGTTTGTTGTTTTACTCTGCTACATATGACCTTTCACAGCATCATGCAGAATGTGTCACACTTCATCAAGCCCAATTACAAGTGGGAGAGCACTTTAGAGGCAAAATCGACCTTCATGGCGAGTAACAAGTCTCCTTGACCACAAATACATGCATATGTGCATGGAATTGCATACATAAACACACATACCTGATTTGTGCACGCTGATGAGTGCACACAAGTGGCCACTATGTTACAGTCCATAAATTAGTTTAGTGTTATTCAGAACATCTAAATGGTAAAATATTAGCTTTAAGGGGGGGTAAACAGGGGGTACTTGGGGACAAACATCCCCTCAGGCTGTCTCCAGGCTGTTCTCAATCGACTGTGTGCCTGATGTATCACATGACATAGATGCTCGAAGCCAATAGCTCTGCAAAATGATGTTAGATCAGGTTACTTTTCTTTGCAAAAGTAGTTGAATTACAGTTTCTTAGTCTGCTGTCACTTACTTTCATTTTTAATTATACATTTTACAGCAGCTTCATGAATTAGCATTACTTTAGCATCTATAAGCAGCATATGTACAAACTGCAAATAAAGGCTTTAATTTTTTTGTTTTAAATTAATTCTAATTGTTTTTATTTATTTGTCAACAACTATTAATCCTCTCATGCTGCGTCGGTCTGTAGGAAAATCTTTTTTTTTTATTGGCTATTTGTGTGAAATGATGAACACATACACGTCTTCTTTCTCCTAAAAAAACCTTCAGACAATGCAAACGGACCAAAGGAAGTCACTTTAAGTCCACATCATGACCACACTTGTCCACGTAATGACTGAACTTGTGCTCTAAAAAAAGAGATTCTAAGTTTATCATTTCAAAATGTATCCCCGAAAATGAAAGACTTGACAGAATCACCAGTGAATATAAAGCAGTAATTTCCTGCTCAGGACAAAATGCAGTGTAAATACCAGAAATTGCTGTGCTAACTAGTCATATTATAACTCACACAAGTAAAAGAAGGTTTGTATGCTATAAAAAGTCTCCAGATGAAGTACAATTAGTTTTAAGCCCTCAGAAATTGCTATTTCAGAAGTGTTCTCATGCAGTGCAACTAGATATAACCAGATATTTTCCACTTCTAGTTAACAGCAGCTGATTTATTCAGATGACTCACTTTATAACCTGATCTACTACCCCATTAAGGGATCATATTCATTTAAGGTTAATTCACTATTGTCTGCTACTATAAAGAGATAAGTACAGTTTGTAGTGTATCTTAATCCTGGGTGGTGACCAGCGTGGTCAATAACAGTGTAGTTTAGCCACAGGGTGGGACAATGAACACTGCCTTTCAGTCTGCCAGGAGACATCAACAGGGCCGATTGTACTACAGGGATCGGTGACATCATTCATTCTCGCAGCAAGGCAATACACATGCACAAACACACACACACACACACACACACACACACACACACACAAACCCCTCCTGGGATGCCCTCTCCACAGGCTAGTGGCTCTAAAAGGAGCCTCTCACAAAGCACAAGGTCAAGAAGTCCAGTGAGTAGGGGCGGGTGGAGAACTCCATTGACCTACATCATAGACATAATCAACAATGGTCATTTGGTGAGACTCCACAACAACTCTTGCACACACGCGCGCACACACAAGCCTACTATCACTTTCCAGCAAACATACTGCACAACACACAACCACAACCTGCATCTGTCTTGGAGTCATAATAGGCGGCTTGTTATTAGTAAGCTGTCCCGACCCTCGCAGAATTGTCTGCCGAGGCCTCGCCGGTTCAATGGGCTTCTTATTTCTGCGGAGAGAAACAGCCAGTGCCAAACAAGACTGGCACAGAGAGGGAGCAGTGTGGGCACGTGGGAAAAGCATGGGCGAGCCGCGGCGCATCTCGTGATCCAACACAATGAGTTTTTAAATGGCGATGCTGGCAGACGGAAAACAGAACTGATGCATGAAAGTCTACAGTGAAGGTCCACAGTCATGCTTGTTTTCCTATGTGACATGATGCTCATTTTGGACCAGAGAGAGAGAAATTTTTGGATGGATGAATAATGGAGAAACAGCTTACTTAACACTCTTGAAGAGAAATAAACAAGCCAAAAAAATCAACCAAGATGATACAAAAATCTTATCATTGCAACCAAAGAGTGGATTCTTAAACACAGCCTTTCAGAAAATAACCAGTGCTGCACTTTGATTGGCTTTCTTTACACATGATAAGCTTGACCTGTGTCACCAGGTATCCCAGCATGCTTTGTCTTTATCTGGAGAGTCAGCCGCTTCCCATACACAATGGCTGTTCTTAGTACCTGGCAGGGGAGGGTGAGGCGCGGTTTACCCTATTGGTTGCATTCTGCATCTTAACCGCTAGATACCACTAAATCCTACACACTGTCCTTTTATTATAGGCCACTGGATGTTACACATAAGAGACCAGAACGCCAAATGGAAGAGAAACACAATGTATCTGCTTGTTTGAGGCTGCAATTCACACCAGTGTCACAAAATGGCCGACTGTTTGGGATGCAAATCATTAAGCCTCATGAGGATCCACAGGGATGCCATGAGTGGGGCGATAGTATCTGCTGTGTTTGCATGTCCTGGGGGGGGCATGCTGGGGAACAAAACAGCTCAGGGACAGTGAGTCAGATAGAAAAACACACAGCTGACTGTATCACCAAGGACTTGGTATCTGTCGCACTGCTCTCTGTGTACCATAACAAGTCCGTCTGATAATCCCTACGCCACTGAGGACCAAGTGTGTGTTCGAGTGTGTGCATAAGAGCAAAGGGTGAGGGTGTCTGCATGGGTGTGTGCAGAATTGGCCGTGTATTTGTGTGTGTGGCTGATAAGCATAAACAGTCCTCCCAGACTGTAGCATTTGCCTACGCTGATTACATCTCCTTTGCCTTCTCCAACCAAATCAGTCTTGCCCCTTCTTGTGGCAATGCACACACACACACACACACACACACACACAGACACACACATAAATACCCAGATTAAACAGTCATGCAGCCCCCTGCACCCTGCAAAGGCATGTGATCTGTAAGCACTTCAAACAAACACAGTCCAAACTTCCCCTTTTGACTGTACTGTCAACAAACAGGCCGTTCTTGCCCATGCAAATTTAAAACCCCAGGGGTAGTTAGATGGAAATCTCAGACAATGATGAACTCATACTTTCCTGTGCTCCTGTATGCTAATGAGAGGCTTTATGTGGATGGGTTGTCAGGGGATTTATAATTACAGGGCTGCGGAGGAGGGCTAAGGAGCTGTAATGAGCCGTGCAGCCTGGTAGGTCCTCCGACTGGAGAGCTAGAGGCTAAATGCCTCCTGTGGATCCATGTGTGTGTCTGTGTGTGTGTAGATATGTTGGTGAAATGTGTAGAGATACTTTAAGGAGTACTAATTTGAGTGTTATCAAGTGTGTTCACATTTCACAGTCTCACAGAAAATCGTTATTGCGTTTTTATCAAAAAGATGGAGGTTTAATTTGCTGCTTTTAGCCTGACAACACAGAAAACATCCTGTAGGTTGCAGGGTTGCTGTTTAAGCTCTGGGTAAATGCATGCTGAGATGAAGTTTAACCTTGTTCATAAAAGGTGTCTTTTGTCCTAAAAATAAATCTACTGTTGACGAACTCACTGCGTCACTGAAAAAGATTTCAACCGAACAGCAGATTTTCAATGCCATTCAAGTACAAATACAATTGAAGCTTTCCTAGTTCTGTATCATCCTGTTCAGTCTGACTTGTTAGCTTGCTCTGCAGAATGTGAAGTTGTAACTCTGCCAGGTTTCATTCGGAGCGTGCCAAACATAGCTGCTTTCTGTTTTCTCCCATGTGATGAAATCATTGTTGATGAAGCTTAAAATACGAGTGACTAAGTATCTTGTTGCAGCCAAGCTTTTGGCAATGTTTAGCTGTAAGCCTGGAGGCCATATAATCCAAAAACTGGTTCTCCCTCTTTACCTGTAGCAGTGGCTACCTGACCTTTCAGTCCTTAGATCCATGAGAAAAACTCACCACCAAGCACACACATTCCTATCATTCAGTTTTCCAGCATCACATGAAACTACAGCTGCCCATGTGGTGGTGATTTTCCAGCTTTTATCTCGCTTTAGTGCTGTTTTGACCTTATGTGAGGACAAATAATACAAGGCCATTCTTTATTACAGGTAATGGGCCGCTGAAAGAACGCCAAGAAGGTTCAGTTAGGGTTACGGAGCTGTGCTTAATGCGCTCAGGCAAAAAAGAAGACAAATTCTTTTAGAGATTTTAAATGCACAAAAGTTAACTTTGAGATAGATAGCAGTGGATGTAGTGCCTCTGTGTGTGTGTGTGTGTGTTTGTGTGTATTCAGCTCAGCCTCTGACTGACTTCAGATCTCACCATAAACTCCAGAACTTTCTGTTATTTACCTCCATTTTCCTACCTTTTTTCTCTCATCTCAGTATGTTTAGGATGGATTCGTTTTCCATCAATTGGGCTGCAACAGGCAAACTTTAGTCTAAAACTGCTGCTTTGATGAGGGCAAAAAAGATGCATTCTACTTCCTTCCACTGTACAAAAGGTAAATATCCAAAATATCCCTGATGCAGGCGCTGTCATCTTGTGATGATGACTTTATTTTATAGTTGTTAGGGATCAGGGTATGGAGCTGCAGTATTGAATAAAGTAGTTGAATTAGCATTAAAATTAGCTGTGATTCATGGCGTTACAACCCTATTTTTAGTAGAAAAATCCAAGCTTATTAGAAAAACTGGCACTTTAATGTTACCAATGTGATGAGAACTACCTAAAATGGAGAGACACCGTTTTTAATGTTTACATTAAATTTCAGTTTGCTTCAGTCTCATTTATAAACTTTTTGAGGGGCAAGATTTTATGGCCAACACTACAGCCTGACAGCAGGGAGAGATCAAGATGCCTTGGCTTCACTTCTAAGGGGCTGCCATGTCAACTGTCTTTTTAAAATCGATCCTCTGTACACAGATATGTTACGGCAACAAAATAAAAGAAATGACTTATAAATACAATTTGAAAATCTGTACGCTTGTCAGATGTTATAACCTGCTCTGTAAAACAGACTGTTGGTTCATCCATCTTTCTGTCAGCGCCGGTCCACACATGAGCTGACCCAGAGTCAGCTGATGCCTGAGACAGACGGCTGACATGGAGCAGGAACACTGGAGTGCATTCATCACCAGGACGCTCACAGCGGCTTGTGATTTGGCCTTTTAACATCTGCTGCAGACTGCCTGACCTTTGCGATGCAAAGAGAGATCTGCAGAATGCTGTGTGCTGCTGTTTGGCTGCCAAAACAGAAAGTTTTCTTCATGACATGAGTTCAGAGTCAACGAGGGAAAAACCTTAGATGACAATAATGTGGATTTCTTCTCCTTCTATCTATTGTTTTTTGTCATTGAAATAAACCACTTCTAGAAATCTATTCCCGTCGTCTGTGTTTTGCTTTTTTGTTTCACAAAGTCCCCACTTCTCTCTTTGAATGCATTCACACCACAAACCATGGTTGGATCCCTGACATAAAAAAATCCCCACACTTCCCTGAAAGAGGAAACATGTTCTGTTACAATCCCCTCTCTGCCACCACACAGAGACAACTATGATTTTTGTGGAGATGAAATAACTAGACCAAGTCAGTTTTTTTTATGCTTACGAAGGGGAAAAGTGCATACTTTGGTAAGTATGGAACCATTTCATACTTTAAATAGCTCTGCCAAGTGGCTCCTTAAGGGCCTTGTATGCCTTTTTCAGACTATGCTGTGAAAACGTAAAATCCCAATCAGTTTTATGTGGGTCGTCTGTTTAGGCTACGGGGATTTGTATCAGGCAGGAAGTACAGAAAAAAAACACAAAAATCTCTGCAATGGACAGTCGAAGCAAAGTCAGCTTTTGAAGCAACACAGCTGGACGTCAGGCTGTGGTGCTCAGACCGCTTAGATGTTAATGTGCATTCACAAACCAATCACCTCGAAGCCTCGAATTTGGTCTGAACAAGGCCTCAGAGAAACAAATAACAGCACAGGGGTCCTCAGAAAACAGCCTCATGAGTCAGTCACATGTCCAGGGGAAGACACTGGGTAAAAAAGGTTACTTAAATGGGACTGCGCTCACACAATCAATCTGACCGCTAGTTAGACATGGTTGATGTATAATGTGAGGAAGAGGCAGCAGAACAAAAGAGAAGAAAGAGACAAAAGACCTTTAAGTACCTAAAGGTTTTTCTGTCTTTAGGGAACCTTTAAACTGTGGTTTCTTTTCTGTTTTGACACCTAAAATGAAGAAGCATCTATTCACAATACATCCATACATGTCATGTATGCATGTAAGTTATGAAAATCTCCAACAGAGGAATTTGCTTTCATTGATGTAGCTTTCTTTCCCTTTTAGTTAATTTTACACATTGTTTGAGTCAGAAAATTTTAAATAAAAATGATTTTTTTGTGTCTTTTTGTAACCTTTTATCCAATAATTTTATGCTGTTATCTAGTCTCTTTTAACACCGACATAATGGACTCCTCTGTCTGACTAAATAAAGGATAAATCAAATTAAACGAAGAAAAGTGGGACTTTACACTACCTAATTATTCCCAGAATTAGACCCAAGACTCTGACAGGAATTGTTGATTGACACTGATGTGGAAAAGTAGGTCATTTGCTGTCCTGTAACGGTGATATTTGTAAAAAATGATGCAAAACATTTTCAGCAGCAGAAATAGGTCTTTTATTTTATAAAATATCCCTCCATACTCTCTTCACTTAGTCTGAGGGCAAATAGAAAAATCTTATTCCTCTTTCTGCACTTTTGCATCTTCTGATTGTGAGGAAACAGAAAGAGCACTCAAGCTTAATAACACCTTTTTTTTTTCATGCTGCAAATAATGACAAGTTGAAACAGGAAATTGAACTGACGCACCCAGAAATATCTGCACTTACAGACAAAGCCCATACGCACACGCACACATGCTGAAATCGCACTTGTAAATAGAAAAATGAGAGCCGGCAGGTCAACATAACCTGATTTGAGATATTCAGATCAGCTCTCTCCGCTCGAATCACATACGTCGAAAATTACATTTGTGATCAATCTCCACTCTTCTTCACTTGCACTTGGCAATCAGCGGCGTGATTGAACCCTCTTCAATCTCAATAATAACCTGATTTCGTACAGACACACTGTAACACAATTTTCACATCTTCACCTTGCTGCAAGGACACTCTCTGCAGGAGCCCGAAAGATTTTACATACATTAGAATACAGAACGCCTCATAGCTTAACGCCTTTGGTTATGAAAGCCATGGAAATATGATCCTAGGAGGGTGTTGTGTCAGTCAGGTGTATTGTCTATGATTGGGTGTGTTGTTTTTTTTTTCTTTTCCTCATAATACCTTATGGATTATATTTGCATTTGTCCCCTAAAGAAACCGTTCTCCTCCAAAAGTAGAATATTCCAGGAGGCTTTTTTAATGGGTTCAGAAATGTCTTTTGAGAAATGTGTCGCATACAAAGCACCTTGAGTTTTCAGTGTTTCCACATCCACAAGAGGACAGTTTTTTATAATTATCTGCTGTATAAGTGGATCTTTATTTAAATCCAGCAGTCATTTCAGTGTTGATACCTAATAAGGTCTTGTTTGACTTAATATTGCCGAATCTTGGCATTATTAAGCTGTTGGTTTAAAAAGAATTTGTGTGATTTCATTTCTCATGTATTTTAATGGGAAAACAGCTCAGTTAAATATCTCTGTGCAGCTGCAACCAGCATGGAAGGTAAAAATAAAAGCCTGTTGTGTTTTTGGGCCTACTTTGGGAATATAAAACTCTGACTACATTTTCCTCGAAGCCTTGTTTTGGCAAAGCAAAGGTTCCTGTCTATGGAGTGTGACTTGGAATCTGAAACATTGTCATTTTGCAGTTGTTAGCATTTGTTCTGCTTCTCAAGGAAAAACATCCAGACTGCACTGGTTGCTTCATAAAAACCGATGCTACGCTGCGTCTTCCAAAATTTAAATGTTACAGCTGTTAACTAGATGCAGAAGCATCCAGAAGTCTCACAATGCTCCCTTTCTTCATTTCTTCTCGTGTCCTCTGTGATCTCAGGACATTCTCACTCTCAGCTCATCACATACTGACGCTGTTTGGGATCCCATGGCCGTCACATTTTAAAACACAGGGCAAGTCTTTGGTTTCTGGATGGAAAAATTCATCCTGCCACCAAGCTTCACGTTGTAAACTAGTCACTGTTTAGTCTGCCTTGCTTCTCTAAGGTTCGAGTTTTTAATCCCGAAAAACTGAAACGTCAATGAGCTAAAATAGTGTTTTTGTTGTTGTTTCAGTTAGAAGTTTCAAACTAAAATTTAAAACCCTGCTTTTGTCTTCTTCTATCTCAAGAAAAGAACCCATTTTTTAAACAGTTACTCTGAATTTTAAGTGTTTAATCTGCCACCTGAGCAGCTACATGTAACAACAGTTTTGTGTAGCTTAGCTAAAGGTTAATTTTCAAGTATCGGTCATTTAGTTTAAATTTTCTAAAAAGGCAATGTGCAGATAATCTAGCTAACCTTCAAATCAAAGCTGCTGTTGTGAATTGAAGCATAAAAAAACAACATACATCAATAGAATCACTGATATGTATTAAAGTCTGCAGAGAAAAGTGAAAAAAATATAATTAACAACACAGAGATTCACTCCATTAAAGAGGCAGTGACTGGTGTGTAATAGGAGGCAGGGAGGAGGAAGATGGATAACGGGGGAGTGTTGGTAAAAGCAACGGAAGAAGAAGCCGACGTCAGCCGTTACCTTATTACCATTACTCTTAGTGACTCTGGAGTTGATGAGTGAAAGCGTATGAGAGCAATTTCATTACAGGCAACGAATGGGAATGGGAGCTGGACGAGATTGAAGAGGTGAAGAGGAAGATAAAAAAGCATTGTATAAACAGCAACCAGAAGCTATTATTTCAAGCTGCATGCGCTCCTCCTCCATACTGCTTCAAGAAAGTGGGAAGAGAGTCACTGTTTTCTGCCTTCAAAAACACGTTTTCAGCGAGCTCTTCATATGGCTTAAACCTTATATAACGTGACTTACACACAAAGCATGGCATTAACGGCTCACTGTCAGCATGCATATTTTATATAGTGCATTGAAGTGTGGCTGCTCATGTCTAGACTCAGATCAAACAGTGAGAATAAGCCACCTGAATCATTTTCCACATCTTGCACAATGCAAACACTATCCACTTTCCAGTAGGCCGGGCAATTTTCCCTAAGCAAATTAGATACACTGTTTGTTCTACCAACATCATCACTGGGAACCAACCCCACCTGTTATACAAGGTGTGAACTGAAGGGGTCGGGGTGAAAGAAGGTAATGGGATGTGCAAAACATGATGTTTTACAGCAACGACAACAAAAAAAAACCTGGTAACATGTTAAATTTTGTAAGAGTTGAAAACGCTGAGGTGTGCAGCGTGGAAGCGGGAAGTGTCACAGAGATAAAACGAGTGGGATGAACAGCAGAGTTAGATTAGCAGGAGGCTCTCCAAGTCTGAAGCACACATACACACTCTCCACAGCTGTGATAGCAGAGGGGCTTCAAATAACGTGGGTGTCGCCTGAGTGACGGAGGATCTGTGTTTTTAGGCTCCTGGATGAGTCTAAGTAGCCTGATAGTGCAGGCGTATCTCTGTGGAAATGGAAACACGGGTCGGTAAGAGCTGATAAACAAACAAGGCCTTTTGTGGTCGCCAACACTTGCAGACCATCCAGGGGACAAAATTAGAAAGCACACTCACCCCGGCCAAAGGTTACGATCACCGGAGTGAGTGACACAGCTGCTCAGCCACTACGATTTTTCCATGCATGCATCACCTGTTTGAAGGGCTTTTGGTCTTTCGGGGTGGGGGGGGTGGGGTGAGGGGTCACCTTCTTTGGTATGACAATCAAAAGAAGTTACTAGCTGTTTTTAATATGTTCAATATGTTATGAATCACAACTGTCGATGCTCACTTTTTCCGAGAAACCTTCAGTAAAGATGACTGGGGTTTCTCTCCAGCACACAGCAGACGTACAGGTGGTAACAATTTCTGCTGACGGGAAAAAGAAGTAAAAGCAGTTTACTAGAAAACACAATGATCATTGGATGGCTTTTCAGGTGTAACAAACAGATTTTTCTCCCTATCCAAACACTTCTTCTTCAAACATGCAGAGAAAAATCACATTTATATCGTACTAATTAAAAACTCTGATCACATTTTGTAAAAAACATAAGTCTGCCTGCCTGTTTTCAATCAATATAAAATGGAATTGTTTTTTGTCAATATGTTTGGTAGGAGGCAAAATGTTGATAGTGAATATATGAGCTAATCATTTGCTGATGTTTCATTTGTTTCACAACAATGTTCTCTCTTTCAAAATAACATCCACATGTTTTTCAAAAAGGTAACATGTTTTTTATTCCACATATTCTTCTTCTGTGTCATAAACCAATGCCTACATTACCCACAATACAACTCAACTCCTGATGGGGTTTGGGTGTGTTATGCTAGCAGCAACTAATGTATCTTCAAGCAGAGTGAGGAGCAGAGCCACAGAGGGCTGGAAAGCTCACTTCTTCTACAATCCCATGAGTTTCAATTAATTTTCAAACCTGTAGTCTTCAACCGTTACCGACTCTGACTCAAGTGATTCCACTTGGGGAAAAATAATGAGACTTAGCACAGCTCCCTCTGGAGGACAAAAGACTACAACTTTTTCTCATATTCTGTAGTCCTCCCCGAGACCTCTGAGTAGACTTAGATGGAAAAAAAAAAAACAACAGAGGTCCCCCTCTAAATATTGAAAAAGTCAACAACTTCTGCACAGGACAATAAAAAGCAGTTTGTAACATGGAGAAAAAAAACTGTTCCACCAACATTATCGAGGCAGAAATTGAATTACTCTAAAACATAACAGGCGAAACAAATTAGTTAATTAATTCAATTTCTAGGAGATGTACGATGTCATGTTCTGCTTCTTTGCCGTTGTCTCCTGCTCTTCTGAGTTGTTCCTGTGAAGTCTGCTGTGATGTTGTGAGCCAAGATCTGAGGGTAATAAGAATGAGCCCCTGCTGAGGAAGCTGAGCCTGGGCTTTTTATACGGCCTGTAACAACGCAGTTCTGGCTCACTGACACCTGATAAACTCGACTCCTTAGCAGACGAGGACGTGGACATAACATGAGGCTGAAACTACTCCTATAGATGTGCTGTGTGTACATTAACTGCATGTGCATTAGTAAATGTACACTGAGGAATATGTAGACACACCCACTGACACACCACAACCAAAACACAGCCAAACCTACAACCAAATACCAACATTTATTAGGCCCCTCTTCAGTCTGCTGTGTTTTATGACCAGAGTGGAGCCTTTCCCCTCCGCAGGGGTCTCTGGTAAAATGGTTAACTATGTCAACATTTGCAAAACACAAGTCAACAGTTGCTCAGTCACCAAGGTAGGAGCTCCTCCTGTCTAACAACGCAGGTCAAAGGTCATAGTTTACTGGCCAGCAATTACATAGAACAGGGATTGGCAGCCAATCCCAGTGGAAAGAAAATGTTTATTAGCTTCTGTGCACCATCAGGAAGGTGTTTTTCCAGGTATGAGCAAGTAAAGGTGGATGATTATATCTGCTGTGGCCAAATGCAAAGTCTTAGACTACAAAATGCAAAGCAATGTGCTGCAAAAGAGGAAACCTACTGGAAGAAATTTGAACTCAATGCATCAAATGTTTTTTTTTCATTAATGCTACATTCTACAGTCATAGTACACTGATATTTGCAATTACGCAACAAGGAACATGAGAGGTTCATCTTCTCAACATTTCCTGGCATACACAAAAAAACCCCCATTTTTTTCAAGCATTATCTTCCTTCTTTAACCACAAAGCTGAAGCTGCTCCCTCATGGCGGAGGAATACTGTACGCGAGCGTTTCAAGCCTGTGCAAATAAACAACAACAATGCACATCGCTTCCTCTGAGGCAAGGTTATAAATAGGAATATAGGGGGGAAGTGTGCAAAACTGAAGCCAAGGAAAGACGCTGCACCAAACATCAGGAAAACAGTCCTATATGAGGAGCGCTTACTTAACAATCCACATCATCTGCATCTGCCCTTCATGACTGACGGGTATATGAACATGCATCCACATGCCAATTGACTTAAATTGATAAGATAGTCTTCTAAGAGGAGAGGCAGGGAGATATGAAGAGGAAGAGAGCTGCATGGGATTTTAAACTGCCAGACCTTGTTAGGCGAAAGACATGTTATCTCCATGATTAAATGCCCCTCTAAGAACCAGTTCCCAGTAATGGAGATGTGCTCCTTTGTTGCCTCTTGCACTTCATGTTGTGCATTCACAGTGTGCATGCGGGCGACATGCTATAGTGTGCAAGTGTGCGTTTGTGTGAGTCTTTCCTGTGTCATCCATCCGTCCCTGGTGGACCCTGTATGCAATTAAAGGATGGCAAGACTGCAGCCATTAGTGTAACAGGATCAGACCATTGAGAGCCTTAGAGACTGACTACACACATGCATATATGTGCTGCAGACTTTCACTTAGAACACACACACAGCCAGAGACATACTGGAAACCATTACCACTGTTCCCTTCACATCACTAAAGTGGGCAGTTTTGTTTTTTTTTTTTATTTGTGTGTTTGTGTGACCGAGGGAGAAAGAACAAAGAGGATGATATCATTGATAGCAGCAAGCATCCACCTCTGCAGCCCACTTTTTGGCAGGATGTTAATGGGGATTTAAAAAAAAAAAATGAGGGGATATAAGTGCATCAGCCGTATAGTTTGCTCCCCCAAAGTCACCCACACAGCCCTGTCTCCCAAAGGAGACAGAAAAAAAATGGAAGTCTCCTTGGTTTTCATGCTGTTTTTCCTATCCGAGAGGCAGCGCTCATAGCCAGCCACATCTCTTCCAGTAAGCTATAATTACCACCAAACTGACGCAGATTACTGGAGGAGGGGGAGAGTGAGAGAAACAGCAGCGAGGGTTTCGAACAATGCCTGAGAAAATGATAGGCTTGATATTGAGGTCACATAATAAAGGCAAATAGAGCCTAAACGAGTTGATTCTACGGCTCACAAAACATTCCCGGTGCCTGGCCAATAGAGACAGAGGGGGGTTTTGTCCTTGGCTGCTATTAGCATTTTGCACAAGATGTGCTGCTGGTAATTACATTTGCCATAAAAAAAAAAACCAAAAACACTTGAATGGTTTGGAAAGACGGACCAGAGAAAGTGAGAAGCATCTTCATCTGTCTCTGTTGTGCTTTAGTAATGAAATTGGTGTTGATTGAATTAGGAACATGATGAGCGTTTTTCTTGGGCTAGCCCTCAAGGCGTGGGCAGGCGCGACCAAACGGGCCGAGGGCCATATTTGGACAGCTTCGGGCCAAATGGTGTTGTGTTTCCACACGGCTCGTGTAACATGGGAGGCCATTTGCCGCGAGGGGGCAGAGATCAGAGATGTCATGAAAAATGATCTGAGGAGGATTGTGTCGGTTCTGAAAATGCAACACATATGGGTCTGCGGCGGCGGATATACACAGGCAATCATGCAGACAATGAAATCCAAACACATTCCTAAAACATGCGAGACATAAACACACACCTACACAGAGTTTAAGCAAAACCTGGATACATTTGGAACCAGTTTGACATGAAAACGCCCCCCACCAGCTGTCCAATCACCACGCCTGTGGTTTCAGTGTGTGTTTTTCTCAATCACCCTATCAATAATGTCAGCCACCACACCCTCTGACACACATACGCTCACACAATAACAAGATGTTTTGCCAGAGAAAAAGTTAAAGCACCTCCCCTGCTCTCACTTGTCAGCAGGTATTTCTGGATTTTCATTGGTCACCTGAGGAGAGAGGTTGCGACACCCTCTGCAGGTTCACTGACCTCCACTGCTGGTGTTACTACCAAACATCCACATCTGACAGATGACTCAAAAGGGAAGTCGCTGAGCTGACTAATACTGTTTTTATGAAAGGCATTTTTTAGCTAAGCATCAGCTGAGCATCACATACACATAAACTGTGTGGGTGTTATGGATGGATTAACTGTGTGGCTCGTCCAGTTTTTAAACAGACTTACACATTTTGCAAGCTTGTTTGACTTTCAGTCCTGTGAGCCATCTCCTGTGGACATAACTTCCAAAACAAAGCATGCAGAAGTGCCGTGTGTGAGTGCACTTTTGCATGCATGTGCGCTCGGACACCAACACCAACCACGTTCAATAAAAACAACTCCAGTCCATGTACTGTAGGTGTGAGGCTCTGTTGACACTCGAAGGCCCTCTGGGTTGAAGGGTTGTACAGCCTGGAGTTATTTTTTCAGCGGGACTCACCGGGGAGTGTGAGGCAACACACCACTCACAGGATCCATACATCTGTGTGTGTTTGTGTGTGTTGGGGCATGCCGTGAGGTGTAGGTGCAGGTTAAACCTACACACCTGCGTCCTTTTTATGGAAGCGAAAACACGCTGCAGACAGTCCTGCGTTTGTACAGCAGGGGGAAACTGTGAAATACTGTCACCTACAAGCTATACAGTTGGCTTGGCACGGGCTCAAAGTATGCACTCACAAATGGTAAAGCAACATGGCTGCCATTAGCGGACTTTGTTTGCTCAGGCTGCTCTCAACTCTGAGGTCCTTCCAGTCAAAACAGCTCTTGTATGGAGACCATTTAATTTTGTCTGCGAGAAAATGTTTTTCGCAAAAATAAAACCACCATAAAAGTAGCACCACATTAAATGCACGTATAGCACGGAGAATATACCATTGTATTATGCATAGAATATTTATTATTGTACATGCAGTGAACACGTGAGGCAGAAAGGGAATCAGAGCTTCTAAAGAGTGGTCTCATATAGCCACATACTGTTACTTTTAACACCCTGTATGGTAATCGGACCCTCGTGCCTCCACCCATGTAACATAGTAAGGGGACTTGAATACAATAACAACCTTTATGTCACTCTGAGAGAACAGGCAGTGGTAGAAAAAGAGGAAATTCTTGCAACATACTCATCATGAATCATGTTCCCCAGAGGTTTGTGTGTCCAGTGAATCATCTCAACATTTTAAAGTCAAATGACATGTTTCTGAAGTTGTGATTTCAGGATCTTCTACCTCAGTTACAGAACAGATAACGATAAACACAGTGTGGGATTGGCTGTACTTTGTTCCAGGAGTTACACTGTAAAAGAACAGCATGTCATATAGTAAACAGACCAGAAAGATTTCACATTTCTTGTGATTTTCCATGGTTGTAATGGAAACGGACAATATATATTCAGCTGTAATACCTCTCCCTCCATATGGACATCATCAAACACATACTTACAGCCAAACCGCGACGCAGGACCGGCCCATGGCATAGGACCCCACCCTTGTTAGGGGGCTCCCCTGCACACAGTGTTTTTATACTGTACATGGTTGTGTTTCTGAGGTTGCGAGCAAGGCTGCTGGTGCAGAAACTGGTGCAAAGTTTAACAAAATCAGCTCAACAATGCCTTTGCAGAGAGTTTTTATTTTTTTTAAAGCATATTCTTCATTGATTTCATGTTTCTAAAAAAAAGTTTTGGAAAGTTAGAATCCAACCAAAAGGCAACTTAAAAAAAACTCAAAATAGCCTAGAAAACTAAATTTCAATGTACCATCCAAAAACTTTTATTTATCGAGTGAGACAGTATCAAATCTGCTTGAAAGAATGGTTTTGCTGATCTCTTATTATCTCTGTGTTTGCTATAATTATCTCTTACAGATAATATTTTCTGATGATTTTACTGTTTCATTGTGTGAGTTTTGTTTTGTGTGCATGTTTTTTGGGGGGAGGTTTCATTGCTGTTGGGTAGAAACCTTGTGTATTTCAAGACAACACAGTGTTTTCAGAGTTGATATTGTTTCTTCAGATTTTTTCATATGGATGACATAAAGCATTGACTTATGGGAAAAAGTGAACTTGCAGGGTTTTGCTGCTCAGTGACAACATGTAAAACTCATCTAGGGGCAGGCAGAACTGCTGGCTATAAATTCTGGGGAATTTAGCGGTGATTCATTCTATATTTGCCTGTATTAAAATGAAATTTTAAAAAAATCGAAACTCTTTACTTCCTTTTTAGAGTTGCCCAAGCCTTTAGGGTGTATATTTTCCATTCACACACACACACACACACACACAGAGGGCTAACACCAAAACTCTAATTTCAAGCTGATATAATTTGGGGTTAACATTTGTCGCAGGGGCAAAATTAAAACCTTGTGTTTAGCGCTCCAAAAAAGGCTCCGTTCAGCCCTGCTACTGGGCAAGTGAAATGCATTTCTTGGCTCCGAACACACTGGAGTATAATGACATGAACTCATTGGAATGACATTCAAGCAGCTCACAGTATTGCTGTTTATAGTTCTGCACTAGTTTTTATGGTATGCAACACTTAAGTATGTGTTGTGAAGCGAAGGGCGTGAAGCTGATGAAACTGATGGAGTGCAATTTATGAGATGGATTTATTTATGGGAGAAGGCTGCAGGAAATATAGTTTGATTTTTTTGTCGTGAATAACAGCTGGAAAAGTTATGGATCTGTGAGTAAGCATATAGTCATTTGGTTATTGGCCACATATATATAACAGTAACAGTACATAACGGTGGAATTTTACTGAGTATGTTTACTGTTGTGCTGTGCAAATGTAAGGTTGAGATTCTCAGACGTAAAGAGTTGTTGCTTCTTACTTAATAATTTTGAAGTTGCAGCCCTTAAAGTTAAGTCAACCACAAAAATGAAATCTATGAGTAATAACATTATAATACAAATAATAATACCATGTAATAGTGCATGTGTATCATTAGATAGACTACAAACACTCACAAGGCAAATTCTCTGCGTTACAAGCTTTTACTTTTGATACTTTAGGTACATTTTTCTTATAAAACTTCAATAGTTTTACCAGTAAATAAAATGATTTATAAGAGAGGGACTCGAGACAGATTTTTTACAATGTGATGATTGTTCTAGCATAAACCAGACAAAATGAGTGGACATGATTATTTGAGCAACTTCATACTGGTATTGCAAACAAGATAGTAACCTCAGTCTTAAGTGCAGTGATGCCTGAAAGTGCTGAGTTTTACCCTGAAAACGTATCGCAGCTTAAAGAGTGATGGTGCTCAATCAGGGAAAGTAGAGTTGAAAGGAGAGTGTTGTCTGGACTGTAGACACACTTCTGCATAATGAATGAAGCAGACTTTGTGGTCACATTAAAAATTTTCATTCAGACAGCTTTTAAATTCTCCAATGGCTGTGTGCAAAAACTTACTAAGTGTAGATACTGAAGGTATGAAAGCAAAAAAGTCAAAAATTCCACTTTAGTCCACATTTAATGTCACTCAAAAAGCGATGAATTGATCTCCAAATGCATGAAAAAGTTCTGGGACTATTTAAATCAAATTTTTTAATGTTTTCTGATGCTTCTAAATGTTTTCTTGTATTAGTCAGTACAGTGCTCTAATTATAGTGTTGATCTGAAAGACTGTTCATGTTGCACTAATGATCGCTAAAAAAAACAAAAAAGATGTTTATTTCACACATCTTAAGTCCAACTCTTTATGTGTTTCTAGTAAAGTCAGATTATTACTGCATTTGCATTCGTCTCTGTTTTTTTCAGCATGTTTATTGGAGTAAAATTGCACATTAGAGACAGTTTGATTTAATTTAAGCTCCTCTGGCTAAACACCTACAGCCCCATTTCTTAACATTAAGTACAAAACGCCACATCTACATGTAATGTGGTCATATTATCGTCGCAGCCTGTGAGCATATTCGCTCACATAAATAGTATCCAGCTGTTTAAAGGATAGTGTTCACATATTTAACATTTGATGCCACACTATATGGCAAAACTACTGTTATTAAAATTCCACAAATGATCCTCTAAATTAATTAAAAGTTTGCAAAACACAGTTTGCACCTGAAAAAATACCGGTTTGAGAGAGTTAGTTGATTTTAAGCTGTGTATTTTGTATCCACTGGTCAAGTTGTGTGTAAAAAAATCAGGATGTGTCTATTTTCCACCGGCAGTGATCTGATCCACCTCAACTTCCTGACTCTGAGCTCAGAGTAGAAGAAAAATGAGAATGACGACTGTGAATGAGACCTCTGTTTTACAGACAAGACCAGAGGGACTACGTGTGTGTGTGTATGTGTGTGTGTGTTTGTGTATGAGCCATGTTAGCCATTAGCGGGGGTGAAGAGGTTAGTGCTGTTTCACATGTCACACTGCAAAAACTGGAATAAGTTTTCAGGTTTCAGTGGAAAACTCTCAGCGGGATCCATGAGGAAAAACAACAATCTGCTTTTATAACAACAGCTGAGAAATTGATAGAAACAATATTTCAGGGACATTCAGTCATGTGAAATTGCTTTCATAGTCTTCTGTGTGATTCTTCGTGAAAATCGGTCGTCTCGTCTGGTCTGGTAGATTGTGTGCGTCCATTTGAAAATATATTGCATGTGAGAAAATGTCCATTTGATCAGCTATCGATCCAGTGGAGCATCTTGCGGCCTGCGTGGTGTTTGTGTGTCTGTGCTGAGGTCAGCAGGAAGTTCCCACAGACCCACAGAGAGTAAACACAGCTGTCTGGATCAGCATGTGTGTGCATGTGTGTGTGTGTGTGTGTGTTGGAGAGGCAATTACAGGATTAGAGGTGGGGCGGAAAGCAAGGGCAGTGAGGTCATTGCTGGGATTGGGGTGGTGATGGAGGGGGGGTTGCTGCACCTCTGCACAGCCTCCACATCAACAACATATGATTTCTGTAAAACTAATATCAGCTGTCTACTCATTCTCCTTGTTTGATTATTTGATATAACTGCATTTTTTACGTATTAACTCTGTTCAACTCTCTGTACTAAGTCAATATAACATTAGACTCATTATTATTAGGGATAGCTTCTTATGCTACCCTGTTAGCCCTAGCACAGCCTGTTAGCATAGTCTAAAGTTACCAATAGCTAATGTACTGTTGCTAAGTGTGTTTCTATAGTTTTTTTTAACTGTTCTACGTTAAAAGATAACATTTCCTTAAGCTCTCTTTTTAGCCACATGCTCGAGGCCTGTTAGTGATAGCATTAGTGTAGCCTCATGGGCTAGTTAGCATGTTTGCTCCCCCTCCTGCCTGTCATTCATTAGACAATACATGCTAATAATACAGGACTCTCCCCTCCAGGTAAATTTAGCATCGCAAACCACTGTTTACTGCCAACCCAGAATAGTAAACAGTGGTTACGGAGGCTACTCTGAGGGTGCTAACATCTCTTGGAGAGAGTCATAGGCTGTACAGAAAGTAAAAATAAATTTTAATTTGGGGCTTTGCAGTATGAATTAAGACTATTGAACTTGAGTGTGGTGGTTGAGGATGTGAAAAAAAAGGTTTAAGGGAGTCAGAGGGTTAATATGCAGAGCTGGGCGTGAACAAGAGGGCCGGGCTCTGTTTGGGGTTCAGTATCAGATAAGAGACAGATTATGGGAGAGGTCAAAGCCCGCAGACAATACAGGAACTCACAAATAACTGTTTATGGCAGGAAAGCTCCAGCACAGTTTCAGGATCTTCATACTACATATTAGTTAAAGGGTGGATATCAGAGCAAACCTGAAGATTTTAATTAAAAGTCTTTACAGAGAGAATGTTGACAATACAAACTCATGAGAGAGAAAGCATTCTTATTAAGGTAAATGATGGGTCTGTAAAGTTTAAATCAGTCTCTTGTGGGATTTTGGTCTTAAATTTTGACACAGAGTTTAAACATGGTCTGTTTTTTGGTCACCAAAGCTCTTCATTGCACCTCTGTGGATTTGTCTCACAGTACAATCAGGGATTGTTGCTCAAGATTGACGACCACAGATTTCACCACATCTCTCTCACCACTTTCAAATTTAACTTGAGTCAAGTCCAAAATTGCACAGTGTAATAGCCACAGCGATGTCAGCAGGTGAAAAGTAACAAAAAACACAATTTTCTCTAACAGAGAGGGAAGGAATGTCTCACTCATGGACCCTTTGAAAGGGACCTAAAATCTCCTCTGGCCTGTGCACGTGGAGAAAAAAGCTATTTTTCTAAACACCAAAATCATGTAAGATTAAATGTTATGCTGTGATTTAACCTTTAAAATTCATTCGAAAAACATAAGAAGTTGCAAAATTCCCTCCTCACTCAAAGAATGGAGAAGCTGCATTGTGCTCAGTGCTGCCACTGCTGGCCAAAAACTATAATGCAAAAACAATGTGGGAACATATACTACTGTAATGTAACCTCTTGCCACCAGTGGTCATATGTATAATGTTAAATGTTAAATGTTCCTAAGTTTCAGGTTTAAATCATGTAAGTCTTTAGATGCATATTTGGTTTCAGTACGTGTTTTTGTAGAGATGAGAGAGTGTTTTAAAAGGTCAGGACACAGATGTTGTCGGTCACTGGGGGATTTTTGGTCAGCTGACGCATAGGGTAGAGGTTAGAGGAAGGGAAAATGTGGGAGAGGAGATTTAAGCAAGTTTAAAATATAAGGTCACCCGGCTCAGGCTGTGTTAGTGTGTGTGAGTTTTGGTTCATGGTCAGCAGAGAAGCTAATAGTGTTTGCTTTACAGTCACTGTGACAGATACGGTTTGCTGTGCTGTACAATTAAAGCCATGAGTCTGTTTTAGTCACAGGGGAAGGGTGAAAAAGGGACAAGAAATGCATTTTCATCACAAGCTTTATGGTAAGGAGACACAAGCAGATGTTTTGGAGCTTGTTTTGGAGCAAACAGAAGCATTAGAGTGACTAGGGCGGGGGGGGGGGGGGGGGGGGGGAAAAGGAGACGGGGGGGGGGGGGGGGGGGGGGGGGGGGGGGGGGGCCGGCGCGCGGGGGGCACGGGGACAGAAGC
>JAQMCX010000037.1:6986562-7056673 GCA_029814765.1 Acanthurus leucopareius | reverse complement strand
CCCCCCCCCCCCCCCCCCCCCCCCCCCCCCCCCCCCCCCCCCCCCCCCCCCGAACGGCGCGGGCTCAGAGGTCACCCTGAGGCAGCAGCAAATTAGAAAGTTGAGCTCTTCAGAGGTTTCTCTGAGAGAGAGGTGCTTTTGTTTAGTGGGCAGATTTATTTTGGAAGGCAAGCTGACGGGAGGAAAGTAAAAAAAAAACTCAACTTGTTCTACATACCCCCCCCCCCCACACACACACACACACACACACATACAAAAAGAAAATACCTATCTCCGTTGTTTTCGTGAGAGCACGTTATCCTCATAGTCGTCGTGTGTTTATACAGCTTTGCCCTCAGGCTCCCACGAGATGTCTCATCATTAGAAGTTTATGCGATGGGAGATTTTCTATGTTCATACATAATGCATCATATATAGCATAGCGTGTCTTATATAAGATGAGTTGGAGACTACTCACTCCCACAGCTCATCTCTCAGCGCAAAAAAACCAGGGAGCTCAGAGGAGGTTCTGCCTACACGAATACTGGCATAACATACGCCTTTGAAGGCATCATGGGCACATACCTCTCTAACTGCATGCAGACAAAACAATAACATAACCATAATATGCAGGGCCCACATTACAAATCACGTGCAAGAACCTATAATGTGAAGCACAAACGATATATACATCTGCCGAACAAGTGCTCTCCCTTACATAAACACACACGGGGGTGTGAGCTGTTAAAGGGATGTCGTGCATGGAGCTGAGAGGGAGAGCACCACGGTGCTTTTCTTATTTACTGCGAATAAGGAAGAGCTGTGTGTTGCGGGGAACTCAGAGGTCAATTCATTGGTGTTGGGACAAACCCTGAGAGGAGTCACATGTACCGTACAAACCGTAGTGTACAGTATGCGTACAGGAATGTGTGTGTGTGTGTGTTTACAAGGGAGTAGAAATACACAAATGGTAGTGAAAGTTCAGGTTGGAATGTGCAGATAAACAGTGACTGAGGCATTACAGTGACAATATATTTAATTAAAAGTAAATTTTTTCATGATAAGTCGTTCAATTAATGGGTGAGGCTGACACACAGGTGAAGTCAATTTTGTTATGATGTGAAAAACAGCAAAATGTCTGAGCTGTATCCAAGTAAACAACCAAAGCACTCACAAAGGACACAAACAGGCTTCAATGGAGCCTTAAATCTGTCACATTCACACACCAGCAACACACACAGCATGTATTTTTGATCACTTTTTCATGTCTGGCTTCTGAATTATTCAAAAGACAGATATCAAATGTTAGTTTAAATCCTGACCTAATTCTTTTTCAAAATGGGCCAAAAACTTATGCTGATTTTACACCAGAGAAATGATTTTAAAACACTGCTGATAAAACCTCCTACACAGCAAAAGCAGGTGATTATGTTCTTGACTGTGTGTTCAAACACTGTGATGAGAGGGAGACGGGCCACTGACCAGAGCGCAAACACAAACACAACATATACTCTACTATAAACCACAGGACACACACGCAGAGGTGATGTTAAATGAGGCAATGGCGCCATCTGTCTATCAACTTCAAGACACAAGAAAATAATGGATTTTAGTGAGGAGACATGGACCATTAAAATTTTCTGTTCAGGTGTATTAAAGCAAGCAGAGAAAGACTGGGAGGTTACAAAGGATAGAGTATTGTAAGAGTGTGTTGTGAGACGTTGCTTTCAGTGTGTGTGTGATCAAGCTGTGACAATACTTCAGTTCTGCACTTGCAAGTTACTGATTTAAAAAATCTGCTGATCTGACATCTATGATTAATAAATTGTGCAAAATATTAATAATATAGACATATTCAAGCACAGAATGTGTATCTACTTTCACATTTTATGGTATCATTTGTAATTTGTCGTTTTTGTCCTCATAGTAAGCAGCTTTAGCGCAAAAACTGACCTCTCTTCTCACTTGGACCAAATTCATAAAGGCAGGGTTCAGTTTTTTTTGCACTTGCAGGCCTGTTGAAAGAGGTCAGTGTATGACAGCAAAATGGCACTAAAATCAGCTTCAGTCTCCTCAGTTTTCAGTGCAGTAATGAGAAGATAGAGCTTGATAATGTGTTAAATAAGTCAGCGTTCCAAACAGCTGCGGTGTGTAAAACCAGGCTAATTGCCAATTAGCAGTAATGACGTCAGGCATGGAAGGTGGCACATCGACTTCAAAATTCTACCTATTAGAGGTAGAAAAACACAAAGTTAGCATATTGCCGAGATGTGTGATTAAGGTTAAAAAAAAGAGAATTCTAATCCGTACTGTTAAACAATAAAACTTTTCCTTCCAGTCAACCACAAAACTTTACTTATCTGAAATACAAACAGCCTTTTACTTGATTGCTTGTGAAATGGGAGTGTAGTCGTGTTAATGATCAACAGGCTACTTTGGTTGTTTCTGATGCTTTGTTGATCCACAGCTGTTACCTGTTAACACCGCTCCTGTCCTGCACGAGCACATAAAACGCGACATAGCAAATTCAACATCATATCACAGTCAGAATAAGCTTATGTTTATATTTATTTATGTTTAACAGTGTCCCAACATTATGGAATTTTTTGAACAACATATCGCTAGATAATATAAAACAAGTTTAATCCATACATTTATTCTCAACTTCACTCATTAATTTTAAGAAATTACTTAATTAATACAATTTTCATTAAATGAGGAGCTTTCAAATACTGGGCCCTCCTCTAAGCGCGTATTTACAAATTTCACAGTGAATGTGGTACATTTGGTTTTCAGATCATGAAAGGGAGTGACTTCAAAATCCCGTTAATAATCATTTTCTCAACATAAACTCTGAAATAAACAGAAAGAATCACAGACTTAAGAAAAACAGAAATAAAAACAAACAAACAAAAAAAAAACAACATGTGAATAAGGTTAATGAGATTAAGGCAGAGAACGGCTGATGGATATTAAGCCCTCAAAAAAATAATCTGGGCAATGACATCCACTCCCATCAACAGTGCAATAATGCAACACTATCACAGCTAAGTCCGCGGCCCTTACAGATAGAAAGCATGATAGTATGCCGTTAATCAAAGGTAAGTCCCTTCTATTCAGTGCACTCTACCAACTAATTCCATTTGAAAGCCACAAAAAAGCATCTATGTAAGGTATCCAAACAAAAGGTCTGCGCTTCGAGTTCCTGCTCCGGGTTGACTGAAGTCCCACCAGCTGCTCTGTCTTGCTTGTGTGTGTAGGTTTTGTTCAGGTGGGTGAACCTGAATGAGAGGATTGGGGTTGTGAACAGTAAAATGACCTTTCTTCCTTCTAAACAAGTATAACCACTTGAGAAGTCTCATGTAGGCAGGAATGTCAGGAGGACGAGGTGGACGTGGGGAGATGAGAGATGGGTTGACAGTGATGGTGAGAGCTCGGATCATTCCTGTCTCTGAGGAACGCAGCCTTCCATCTCCAACACTTCGGGCCACCCCTCGAACTTGTTGGTGTCTGCGCTGTTCTTTATATGCTGAGGGAGGTGAGGCAGGACATATACTCAAGTTACCGTTAAACCATGAAGCATGTATTAACCTCATAAACAAATTTATGCAGCATCCTGTTGGACAAGTCTTAGCGGCGAGGTGTGGCTCTCCTGTTAGTTACGAGTAAAGAGGAGGTGAATCAGAATTCTTTTTACTGCCGGGAACAAAAGACTCAAACAAGATAAGGCCGTTTCGCGTTCAGATAAGTACATACTAAGACCAGTGAATAAAAGGTTGAGTTATCAAGGTTTCGTGGTTTACAGGTCACTCTCAACTTAAACAAGGCTGTTGCTACATATGAAGCTGTAACATTACTGCCAGAAAAACAGGTTTGAAGCCCGGATGGCACTCTCCCTCAACTAAGCCGGCTCAAGCTGCACTATAACTCTCATTTTTTTACCAATAAGAGTAAAAGAAAGATTTGTGGTGAATCACTTGTAATAGGAATGCCGTACTTCTGCCACTGACTTCATGATTGTTGTGATGAAAGATAAAAGTCGTTGCTGTGGTTTTAACTCTGCAGAGATCCTGTGCGCACCTAAAACAATTATTCAGTGTGTTGGTGTAAACTTGAGCCTTTAACTGAATGTTTGTAAAACTCTGACCGGACTTTCAAGTTTAACAAGACTTTCTGATCCTGTGCTGAATACAAATCCAAAAGAATAAAGGATTCTCGGATCAAACAGGTACCCTCCTATTCACATAATGGAGGACAGGAAGGAACGCCAGCGGGGAGCAACAAAAATCTGCTTGCTTGCTGGTCTTAACCAGCATGTAAACATGGGATTTGTGGGTAATATTACCTGTTCAAATGGACTCTTGGTTTTGATGCCTTTCCCTCCTACAAAGATCCAGTTATCCCTGAAGGCCAAATTATGGATAGCTGTGCTACCCAGATCAGCCACTAGCTTCCTGGCTTCCTCATTGAGTCTACAGGAAATGAAGATAGATATTATTTATGGCAGCATCTGCAGACACACAGCCAATATTAGAGATAACTAGAGCAATTTACATTAATTGTATCAATACAAATTGTGTCAGTAAGCTTAAGGATATTGTAGAAAAAGTCCTTACTTTGTTGCGGGATCATCAAATGAGGCCATCATGACGACTGTCCCTTCCTCAACTTCCTTCAAAAATTTTATAAAGGGATTCACATCTGCACAAGGTAACACACAATTAGCTCAGTGTTAGTGTGTGTGTGTGTTTTTTGAAAGTCCAAAACAAAGCGGTTTTAAAATTCACTCACCTCCTGCCCACATGTCAAAAAACTCTGTCTTCAGAAGCTCCCCTGTCTGTCCTGTGACGGGAAAAGATTCCAACTGATTGAAATCTAATTTTCTTTGCTGGATTTTTAGTTTTTAATATCATTTTTAATTAACAGCCACATGCACAACTCCTATCTAACACAAATGCAGATAGTCTAGCCTGTGTTTCTGATATGAACTGACCTGCTTAACAGGTGACGAAACAAAATGTGAATCTATTAATAAATCCAAACTTTATTTTGCTCAGCGAAAGGCTTGTAGGTTTATTTTTAAACAGTCCCAATAAATTTAGCAGTTTGAATCTAAAACTGTTGCAGGTTTTTATTAATACAAACAGCTTCTTTATCAAGCAAACTGATAACGTTACCATTGACCAAGGCAATGTTGATTCCTCTCCCCACGTTGTTCTTCACTCCGCTCATTAGTCTAAAACAAAGAGAAGACCGACGATAAGAGTTGAGTCCATACGGATGTTTTCACGTAAAGCATGTGAGCTTGAGGAAAAGATGCTTCCTAGTGATGCTGCATAGTTTTAGAGGGCAAGACTCAGATATAAGTGTTGCTGTTGTGTCTTTTAACAACTGTAGCTCTTCATGAGCGCCTGTAAAGTGGAGGCTAGTGAATAAACCAATGAAGCATCAACAACACAGTAGAAAACAAATGTTAAAAAAAAAAAATTCCCGTAAAACTTTGTTGAGAAATTCTTAAAATTTACTTTATTATGTCCATTAAGTTGCATACAGTGTCTGTTTGATAAGCTGTTAGTTAAATGTTTATACACTGCTTATAATTCATACCGCAGGAGCATTAAGTGAGGTGTTAGACAATGGAAATATCAATCACACAGCATTAGCACCTGGTCTCAGTGTACACAGTCCAACATTTTGCCACCTTAATCAAACATTACGATGATATGCCAACGTTAATATTTGCACATAATAAATCATCTATTACTGCTTATGATAAATACTGTTTTTAATCAATTCTTAAAATTAAATCTTTTGTGGTTACACGTGCTGTTGATGGTTACTGAGTATTTGTTTGGCTTTTGATTATTATTTTAATCCATGATATCTTCAAAAATGCCTCGTTTTGTCTGACAGTCATAAACAGATATTCAATTTTTTAAAATCATTTAAACTAGAAATAGTAGAACAGGAACAAATTGAGGAAGCTGGAATTAGTAAATGTGTTTGTTTTTGTTTAATGATCTTTGCTTTTTGCTAAAAAAAAAAAAAGATGATTAATTTTCTAATTAATCAATTCAGTTTCAGCACTACAGTCAGCATCTTTGCAGCAGAGAAGGCAGCAGAACTGTTTTGTATTAAAAACTGAAGGTAACTGCAGCTGAACTATGAAAAAAATCATTCAGTACATTTATTTTTATGGACAGGCAGACCAAAAGAAAGCAGGCTAATAAAACATTTGCCCGCTGAAGGTCTATCACCGCCAAAGTGCCATGAATAAATACAACTATACTGCAAGTTAGACAGTGTGCTGGAATTTGTTTTCCCTCTGAGCTACAAAATACAGCTCAAAAGGACTTTTCAAACTGTGCCTTGTCCAGGATTAAAAGCATCCTTTTTTAAAACCTCTCAGTACCTGGCTGAAAAATGCCTTCACAATGGTACATTCCTGGCTCACTCCAGAGTGGCTAACCCCAACTTTTAGCCCAGGACTTGTTAGTCCTGGTTATTGACCAAACACAGGGCTAAAAGGGCCAAAGTAGTCAATTATACATTAGTTGTGTGTTCCAACAGACATTAAAAAGGGGCTAGTGGAAAATGCAGTGTGAATCCTATAGATCAGGCTTAGAATAACCCGGGTTAAAAATATGTGCGTGATAAGGAAACAAAGTTTACTCAGGGCAAACACAAAAGCTCAATTTAGTTTGACATTATGACAATTGTGCTTTTGTGCGCAGCCATTCAGCCTTCTTACACTAAAAAAAAACTGAGAAGATAATGTGTATGCACAGTAGGTTTGTGTAGTTTGTGTAGTAATGTCAAATATGAACTCAGATATCTCTAAAAAAAAAAACAAAGACCACCAAAAAAAACCAAGTAGTTTGTGTTCTTGTGGTTCCAAAAGTCTAACATGTCACTTCACTTACAATTTGTCATCAAGGCACATTCTGGGCCCCACCACACTGGCTGCTCCACTGGCTATCTTGAAGGCAAAATGTCCTCCTGGGCATGCTTTGGATAGCCCACATTTGTACCTTGCTGGTTTTGTTGCTGTGAATAGAAAAGTCCATTCAAACACGTATTAACAGGTGGAAATATCATAT
Organism: Acanthurus leucopareius; assembly: GCA_029814765.1. Classification (NCBI taxonomy): domain Eukaryota; kingdom Metazoa; phylum Chordata; class Actinopteri; order Acanthuriformes; family Acanthuridae; genus Acanthurus; species Acanthurus leucopareius. Next base: position 7,049,594 of record JAQMCX010000037.1, on the reverse strand, counting down.
GACACGTCACATTACCCAAACAGCAAACAGGAACAAAGCCAGAACAAAAAGCACCGGTTCAGCTTAAACTCTTAATGTACATCACTAAGCTAAACAAATATAATTTACTGCACAAGGGCTTTTCTATTATCTAAGGGTCTACTATCAAGCCATAAGCAGAGCACTGTCACACATGCTCGTTATTACCATTCCTCAGTGCCTGGTTTTAGAGAGAGATTTTAAAGAAAAAAGAAGAAAAATTATCAAGACAGATTGCTCGTGGAGAAAAGACAGCTAAAAGATGAAATAATAATAACATTAACACACTTACGTCCTTCATTCATTTGGATAGATTTGGCTGAAAAGACAAAAAATAAATAAATAAATAAATACAAAGATGTTCAAGGAAATTTTTTATTAATTGACTAAATGGTAAACATTTAAATGCAGCTCTGTGGGAAAAACCCCTAAAGAGAAACTCCTTCCCTCAACACGACAATGTACATATCGATTTTCAGTAACGTGAACACAACCTTCAGTCCACATAACAGCACCAACAATATCTCCTCACATGGTTTAATAACTAGCTAGAATGGTTTTTTACATGACTCTCTCCCACTTCCTGCTCGGGCAGATTCCTCAGCTTGCATAATTAATGAAGTCCACTTACACATTACACTGCCAAGCTTGAAGTCCATGTTGATCTCTAGCAGTTGAAAAGCCAGAAATACAGCTAGGAGGAATGCAAAAATGACCGCTGCTAACTTCAAAATGCCTGAAATAAACAGACATACAGACAATAGATGGTCAGACAGATAGATAGATAAATAAATAAGGACGTATTTTAAACACCAGACAAAGATTTTCCACTGTCATAACTAAAATAACCTTATATAGCTTCAGTTTTCTATTGTGTAGCTTAAACATGACATGTACTTACCGCCAGCCCTGACCATCATCGCGGGTCTCCAGCCACTTTTCCAACAACTAACAACCTGCAAATATGATACAAACCATAATTTTATCGCCTTCAGTTGTTTGTCTAAGCCTTCACAGTCTCGCGTTACTAAAGATAAGAAGTTAGTCCACAATAGGTAACTGTATCTCTACTTCGACTGACGATGGGTTGGTTGCTAAAGTCAACAGTTGATATTACCGTTAATACCACAGACAGTTAGAAGAGTTGCACATTTAAACCTGACTGTTGCTTCGCGAAACTAGGAAGTAGGCCATCTTGTGCTATCACATAGTTGACTGTAAAAAACAATTTGCATAGTTTGAAAGCTAAGTTTTGTCAAGCTAACTAGCGTCAAGTGTAACGTTAGCAGTTAACGTTAAAAGTGACACTCCGCTGATTCTTTCTGCTGTGTAACTTCCTCGTCTTAACGTTAAATAACAACGAAGTGGTTTTAGCTAAAATTCGACGTTAGTTATAAAATCAAAGTAACGTTACGATGATGGATGTTAACACCTCGCTTACCTGTTTGACTACAACCGCAGTCTAACCACTAATCCCGGTGCGTTTGACGATACTCGAAACTGATAGTAATGATTCGGGTTATGACAGCTAAGCTAGGCGGCGGAGAAAAGCAAGGTACGATGCTTCACTCTGTCGAGAAAATTAAAGACGAACAAGTGGCCAGAATGGAGAACGCTGGTTCAGAGTCTTTATCTAACCTATTTTCCTACAGTAAATATTTAGTTTTGGCCACTTTACAGCACTGATAGAGAAGCTGTTTGAACAGTTTAATCTTGACTTGATATCACATTCATAGACCAAATCATTAATTAAATGCAAGTAAAACAGAGAGTCAGTTGGGTTTTGTTTTACAGTTTGTATTTGTCATTTTTAAATTTTTCCTGAGTACAAAACACGTCACAATCCTCAGTTTCTTTGTCCGCCACAATAATGCCACTTTTCATTATTCTAAATGTAAAATTCAACCTGTTGTTTTCAAAATTAAAATACATGACTTTTATGGCCTTTGCATGACATATTCTTCCTAAACGTGCAACAATCAAATTTTTTAGAGCAGATTCATAAAAGACAGTTTTTTAATACAATTTAAATCTTAGTCTAATACAGACTCTTTGTAATGATATGATAAGAGCTTTAAGGTGTATTTCTATTGTTAATTATAGTTTTTAAAGTGTGTATTACAAGTTTTACATTGAAGTCGACCGAGACATCCTGTAAATATACCATCTTCGTTTCACCTACTTCCTCCTTTTTCTTCTTCTCTCATCTCATCAAAGCAGAGAAGAGAAGAGACGTTATAGCGCCACCAATGTCCGCTGATGGACAGAAGCTTTGGGTTCATTGTGTATTTAACCTGATCATTGCATATTTTATAACATACATAGTATAAAGACCACACAAAAATAAGATGAATTTTTGTTTTGTTTTTACAAATGCACATTTTTAGGATTGTCTTGTTTGTTTTCACATTAAATAGAAGGTAAAAATTTATATGCAACACAGAGCAACAATAAAATAAAAAATACTGTACAAATTAAAGAGTAAGCAACGTGAAGCAAAGTGAGCTCAATAAATTAAGACATTTTCCTTTCATTTATATCCTCAGAACCCGCCACGTAGGGTGCTCCCAACATAACATCAGAGAAAAGTCCAACAAAATGCTGTGGCAGTCTTTTTCAGCACAGGTGCTTTAAATCATGAATATTTATTAAATCCATTCAAATGTGCCATGTGTCATTCAATGAGATCCTGTCAAAAAACGGAGAAAGCAGGTGTCAGTGAACGAGAGAAAGTTACAGCATCGGAAAGTTTTTATAAGGTCACAGTCACACAAAAAGAACTAAAGCAGTGCTGCATAGCTCTTACATCATCTGAGTCTTGTTGGCAGGCCACACCGTTGGAGCTGGTGGCGCTTTCAAGATCAGCTGTTATCATTCCATTGTCATCATCCTGAATCTGAAGGTTGGAGAAACGATATGCTGGTGCACTGTAGGGGGCGACATTAAACCGTGATGGTCAGCCGATATCTGGTGCTTGAACATGAACACACAGCTCAGATGTGCGTCTACTTCACCTGTTTCTATGAACCACCCGCCTGACTGTAAAGATGGCGAAAAAAACCGCCACCAAGACGATGATTCCCGCTCCTGCACACACCAGGATCAACACCAGCTTCTCTCGCTGTCAAAACACATGCAACAGCTGTTAGAGCCTATTCATGAAAGCCTAACATGAACAACTGAAGGTGAACACTGATTAGGGTGACAACACTACTGACTGGTGTGTCGAAGTGTGAGACTGGAGACGAGGACTTGGCAGGTGGACCAGGGCTCGGTTTAACACCACAGGGTCTGATGACGGTCTGGTCTGCAAGCTGAGGGGCGAATCCCCCCTCACACCTGTCGCTCGGGACCTTACGGTACCTGTAAACACAGTCAGAAGTGTTAGAGTGTACATATGCGGTGTGTGTCTTGATTTAAAAAAAGGTGACAGTGACATTTATTACCCTGCTGTCAGGAGCTCATCCTCCTCTCCGTTCAAACAGAGCTCCAAGGTTTTATTTGCATAGCTGGATTGTCTCACACACTCTGAGGTGTTTACATTGCGATAGTATCCGTAGTCACTGTTGAAAAGAACAGGTCAGGGTTTCAAGAGGAAATATTATTCATGCTGTCTAAGTTGTTGGAGCCGAACAGGTTTAAGCTCAGATAAAACTGTTTCAAAGGCTTGGTTTTAAAATTTTGGAAGTTTAATGAGGCAAAATATGTACTAAATTCTTATAAGACGCCCCAAAACACATTGACATACCATATATAATCCTCTCTGGTGCACAGGCAGGGGTTTTGCTTCTTGCTCACCACAAAGCTTTTTCCATTCCTGCACACAGATTGTTTCTTCAGCCTCCTGTAAGTCTCTTTGACACCCAGGACGCAGCCATTTCTCTCCAAGTCTCCTTCATCTGTGGAATGAGCCAACCACTCTTCATAGTCCCTGTCATCACCTGATTGATTCAGTGAGAACCAAGAAGAATACAGCTGTTACTGGCACTCATTTCAAAACTGCAGCTGAAAATGAAACAAAAAAGCTGTGAAAAGGTAAGTTTCCTCTTACTGTGAAACACCATCTCATGGGTACAATGCTCATTTTTGCATAAACAAAGTGCCACTGTGTCAAACACTTCCTGGAGCTAAATGACAGCTCAGCTCAAGCGATGATAACAAATCACACAAACAACCAAATTTGATAATAATACCGGCAAAAACAACCACTGTTGGCATAAGTATACAGAAGTTAAAGAAGAGCCCAGATAATAAAATACAGACAGAGTCTCATAAAAGAAAAATCCCAAACTGTTCTAACTTTGCGTAAATGTGTGTGTTCCTGTAAGGTCCTGTCACTCAGTCCAAGAAGCAAATTTAAAACAATGTGGTTTCAGGATGTCGAAAAAACTTACAAACTACAAAGGATGCAACACATGCAGAAGAGTTAACACCAAAATATGAAACAGTTTGAAGCACTGGATGCCTTTTTAGCCTTTGTCTTATGTTTGTAACAGAGCGTCTGAGTCTAATCACAGGCATAAAAAGTATGGAAAGTCCCAGATAATGAGTGATAAAGTTTCAGCAACACAAAACTGCACTTAACCCACACCTCACTGGAGACAACCTGTTGCACCAGCTGGTTACACGCAATATAAAGGTGTGGTGAGCCAGGAGAAGAATGGATAATACTGAGGAGAATGCATAATAATAGCATCTTGTCTTACACTCTCTTGTAATGAGGCTCTGGAAATCAATAGTCACAGCCACCCACATGGGCTGGCCGTCGTCCTCCGGCCGGAAGCCCCACACGCTCACATTCATGGCCTTAGTCCCCGGCTCGGATGCCAGGCCTGCAAAGAAGAAGGGCTGCTCCGTGAAGTTGTAGGACTTCCAGCACTGACCCTCATCTGTGGAGAACCTGATGATGAGAAACGGCAGCAGAAGTGTGGTGTAATGTGGAGCCATTTTGGTGCAAAGAAACTTTAAATACTTGAAAAAATAGGCCCTCCATTGTCAAATAATACAAAATTTCATCTCAGTACTTGATAGTCTTGACTTGTGCATCACGATGGGCCTCCACAGCCACAATGAGACCCCCAGAGTCCAAAATGCTGTAGTGGTGAGGACCCCTCAGAGTCCCCCTCCAGTTGTAACCCCCATCTGAGGAGACAAACACATCTGGGTGCTGGGATGATGACAGAGAGTCACCCACAGTACCTGGAGAAGAGAGGACATCAGTGCTCAAAAGGTCATGTATTGAAAAGTATACGGCTGCACTGCAGATCAGTTACCATGAGCGATGACCAGGCCGATGGCGCTTGGCTCAGACAGAGCCAGCATGGGGACGATGCGGTTGTTGCGACTGTGCTCTCCATGGATATGAAGGTTGCACTGATGAAAAAAACAAGCACACACATGATGTTTCAGTGACCAACTTGAATAATGTTAACACGCAGACCAGGATTAGATTTGTCTCCACATAACATACACTTTGGACTTGCTTTCCACAGTCAACGTTCTCGGGTTTGTTAAGTTGTCTCCATGTCCCTCCTCTGTTGAAGGAGATGACGGATCTTATTCGGCCGTCTGCGGCAAAAAACATCATTTATTCATCAGTAGCTTATCAAAACAAAAAGCATAGCTGCTGTGGTAGTGATTCTAATTGCAAAAATTTCATTAGGACAAAATAAGACACACTTTTTCACTCAAATATAATCAAAAATGTGTTGGAATAAATACAGAAGTTAGACAGCAAAACACACAGGCTGCAAACGCTACCATCATCTAGTTTGTTTGTGAGGTAAACTCCTCTCAGTGAAGTGATGTTGGTGAAATCGCTCTTCCTCTGCCCATCAAACAGGTGGCGCTCCAGCGATTTGGAGAACAAGATACCACGGTCATCAGACGTGTACATGGTGCCAAAGAAAGTGTCTGAAAACAAACAACAACAAAAAGGAACTAAAGACCTTTACAGTCTCTAATTACAGTCAGACACAAGATACTGAAGGTTTAATGTAAGTCAGCTGATTTTTTTGTTAATTACAAAAAACATTGTGTTGGAAATAAAAAGGAGTAAAAGCAAAAAAAGAGAAATTTTGTAATGGTGCTTAGCATCAAGTCATCAGAATGAAATTAACAGTGATATCTGAGGGGGTTTTTTTTAATCATACCTCGGACATGAATTTGTCTTATATTTTATCAAAATATTTCCCACACTCAGGGTCCCAACAATGTGAAAACAAGCTTAAAATTGTTGACATCTTACACAGTATTGCTTTTGCATTTGATCATAGCCAAGATGAACTGTAGTGTTTTTTAATGCTCTTGGCAAACCGCATCACTTCCTGGTGCAAAGAGGAAGTTGTTACTCATGTTTTCTTACTTTTATTTGAGAAACAAAACTTATTTCCATCTTGTTTCACTTTTTTGGGGTTTTTTTTGTGTTTGCTCTGTTTCCTTTCTGTCTTCCTCTGCTTGTTTTTCCTCCCACACTCTCACACCTGCCCTGCATCAGCCTCATTAGCTCTGCCCTGTTTCCAGTATTTTTCCCAGCCAATCATCTTCTCTCTTGTTTTATCATCTCATTTCAGTCACCTGAGCCTCTCCAACTGCCTCTCATTCCCTCATCAGTCTGATTTGTATTTAAGTTCAGTTTTTAGCTCATCTGCTCTGTTTGTCTGTGCCTGTCTTCTGTTTTTCTGTTTAATTTCTTGTTTTTTTAAATAAAGTATCTTGCTTTTACTCGTTCCTCACACATACAATTGCATCCACCTGCTCTGCTCTCTTTCTGTGACACTGAAAGTCTTTTTCTTTGAGTTCTTGTCATCATTGTTTAACCTGAAAGTGCCACATTTAAAACAGTTTTATTCACCATAAAAAAACAACCAACTAACTCATGTAGTTGTTGTAAAATAGTGAGAAAAAAATCTCAATGATTGTCTGTGATCAAATAAAATTTCAAATTAAAAGAGTATCAACACATGAGAGCAGTTGACACAAACCGTTCAACATTAGCTTAATGACAACAAGCCTTTATCAATCATGTCTTCGGTGTGTGAAGCTCACACACGTGTCAGCTAAAGCCATGAAGGACAAGATCAGGTGAGGGAGGTGATGGACTTGGTTTATGCTTTCAGTGTGTGTGTGTGTGTGTGTGTGTGTGTGTGTGTGTGTGTGCTTGTGTTACACCCTGATCCTAAGATACGTTTGTCAGCTTTTGCAGTGTAAACTAAACCTCCCTCCCTCCAGCCAACAAAAAGATAAAGCCCCTCTCCCCCATATCTCCCCTATTTATCTCTGCAGCACAAAACTCCCAGGTGGCTCATACGACACAAACTGGAGCGCCGGCCGGGGAGAAGATGTATAATAACAATAAAAATAATGAGAAAAAGAAATAGATTCCAACAAAAGGGAGACTGAATGAGAAGTAAAGCATGAGGGGGAGGGAAAATAAAGCATGAAGAAGAAAGGGACAAAGTGCGGGCAGCTAGACTCGTATGTACAAACACACACTGAGTATGATGGAATGATTCATCAGCAACACCAAGAACTTGTGAAACCAGTCTGGCTTCACCGCTGAGCTTTTCCATTACAACAAAAGGGGCTGAGAGAGCTATAATTTCTGTCCTGTTGGCCTCACAACATGGCACATTTGCAAATATGTGTCAAGTGTGTTTGTATGTGTGTGTGTGTGTGTGTGTGTGTGTGTGTGTGTGTGTATGCGCGTGTGTGTTTTCTGTTACCTCCTGGGTTGTCCACATGCATGAAAAGCATGTCTTCATCTCCATCCAGGATGGAGTAGAACTACACACATATGTCAAGGGAGAGAGAGAGAGAGAGAGAGAAAGAGAGAGAGAGAGAGAGACCGACAGAGAGAGAGAGAGAGAGAGAGAGAGAGAGAGAGAGAGAGAGCACATGTGGGTGAGAAAATCTTGAATTGCAGATTCAAAAAAAACAACAACTTTGTGATGACTAATTTAATCGTTTCCATAAACCCTGTCTAATCGCCGTGAGAGAGAGAGTGTGTGTGTTTGTGCTGACAACAAGATGTTGTGGGTTCACAAGTGTGTGTGTTTTTGTGTGTGTGTGTTTGTGTGTGTGTGTGTTTGTGTGTGTGGGCGCCTCCCCAGAACAGATGTGTGTTCAGTTAGTGTTAAAAAAAGGAAATGTTTCCATTGATGTTTTCACCCGAGGCAAACCGACTTCTACAACGTCCAACCACCATAAGCGTGCGTGTGTGAGTGTGTGTGTGTGTGTGTGTGTGTGTGTGTTTGTGTGTGTGTTTGTAATTGAAGAACTTGAAACTTTCCCAGCTTTGAGTTTGACCCACAATATTAAAGACACATGTGACAACAGAGACGATGCTATTAACAACTGTGAACTACCTTTTACTTTTTTGAATGTATTTTAGGAAAATAGTCCAAAGTTGGCAACATTTTGATAGAAGAAAGAAGAAATTCAACACAAGTTTTGGATACTTGACAGTTTTTGATGTTCTGAAAATTAACAGAACATCTTTGCCTGCAACATTTGAACTCAGCATCTCGTTTCCTCTCCACGCTGTAAGAAAGTGAACCCTCCCTTAAAACTGCCCACATGTCCTCATGAGCCCTTGAGATGAAGGTAGCAGATGACTGCATGAATGTCTGATGTTGTCTGTTTTCTCAGATGGTGCTGAATTGCAATTTTCAAATGCCCGAAACAAAAATATATAAAAAGTTATTAACTACAATATCGCCCATTGTATGTGTTAGATGTGCAGCATGGAGGGGCTACGATGTAAATTCACTGTGCCTCCTCACGTTGCAACACGACCATAAACTAACCTGATACATCACTGCTAAATTAAATCTAAAATCTTTTGTAACCAGAAAACACTGTATCAGTTTAGTTCTTGTTTTACTTCAAGAACTTCCTTTTTATTTGTTTTCATTTTAATGTAGTTTATTTACTGCTTTTTTTCTTGTTTTGGTTCAGTTTTAGTTTATGATAAATATTCTACTCACTAGCCTAGAAATGGTGGCATTGTTTTTATAATGAAGGGACAGAACATCACACTTAATCCAAAAATCAAAAGATAATAACAAGTGGAAATGATGTACAAAATGAGACCAAAGTTGCTGTATGAAGACGCTCTCCTCTGACAGTGTGTGAAGGTGTTTCTCACCTGCTCAGTGGAGGCAGAGGGCAGCAGCGCTCGGCTGAAGGTGTCTCCTTGGTCTGATGAGAAATACATGACACGAGGGGATCTCTGAGGGGAGCGAAACAAAGCATCACTGCATCAACGCTCACTGGTCTTTTATGTGATCTGACTCCTTAAGAGTCTGTCATGTTAATATATGTGCAAGGAGGAAGAGGAGGCTTTGTGTCGACGCATCCTACCGAATCCTCCATCACAGAGAAGAAGAGAAAGGCTCCGATGTAGCCAAAGCTGTAGATGTCCTCGTGGATGGTGGTGAAGGTTTTCCCCAGATCTTTTGTCCTCTTCAGCACCATATCCCCCCTCTCGTCTGCCTCGACTGTGGCGATAAGAGTGAATCATCCCACAAGTATGTGAACTCGTGCGGTGTGATAAGAATGTTTACAAAATCAACAGTCTGGCCTCTTATTTTGGACAAATCTTAAGTGGAACTTTGCCTCGTCACTTTCTAGAGTTAGGAAGTGGGAAGTTTAAGGGAAGTACCTTGATCCTTTTTTTTGAAAGGAGAAGTTCTTCAGTGACATTCACTGTACAGATTGTAAGCCACAGAGGCAAATTTGGTCATTATGGTCTGCAAAAATTTTAATTTTTTCAGATTATGTTGAGAAAATGAGTTTTGACACAAAGCTGCAGATTATATCATAAACTGCCAGTGAGTCCCCAGAAAAAAGCTTATTCTGGTTTTCATTACCACCAGTTTTATCGAATTGCCTTTTTCATTGTATTTTATGTTTGTTTACAGTCATGACACTTCCTCATCTGTTTTCTTGATGTGTTTTCATTGTTTTTATGCTGCTTCACCACAAAAAAAGCTTTCCTCAAAAGAGAATATACAAATCCAAACAACCCTAAACTGGAGTTTACTTTTTAGATGATGTCCAATTTCCCTGATTCCTTTTGAAATATTTTACATACTAAAGCAAAAACATTACATCAGAGAACAAAACCATATTACAGAATACAGACAAACATTTGTTTTACAGCCTGTCTGTGATTGAATGAACCCTTCACATCATTTTTAAGCTCTCTGGTGTCATAAAAGTGGACGTCTTGCAGCATCTTACCAGTGTCAACCCGACTGCAGCTGAAGAACAAATTGATGCCAGCTCCCCTGACGGAAAGAGGAAGTTAAAAAAGATGTCACAACAATTTCTCTGAGCCAATTAACCGATTATGATTACTTTTCTTCTTCCGAAGAAGAAGAAGAAAGCATTTGCAAAATACTGAAGAAAAATTTCAATACTGCAGTGTACAGTTTATCGGACATGTGCTTCTTTTTCAGACACACACACTGGGGTTTGGCGTGTGTGGTTTTGTTTCCTGTTTATCCTCACCATGAGAAAGAATGCACTCCATCATGAACTTTTGTCCACTTAGCGCCAAAGTCCAGAGAGAGCCACAGAACGCCCTGCGAGTCAGGAGGGAACAGAGGAGTGTTTACCTTTACTTTAAGGTGTGTGGGTGTGTGTGTATAACGCCACATGTGTTGAAGCTCTGGATATTACTCACATTATTGGAATAAAGAAAGAAAAAAAAGGAAAAATTAACAACATTTAAAGGGCAGAAAGAAAGTGTGTACGTGACTCACATCGATGCTGAGAGCCACCAGGTAATCAGGGTTGAGGAAGTGGTATGTGATTGGCTGAGCCAGGTGGAAAGGAAGCTGGATGAACTTGAAGGTCGCGCCGGCGTCCGTGGAGGTGAAGATGATCCCACCTCGGTTGTCCACCACTGGTATGTCTGCCGTCAATATCACCTGTCAATACGGATCAATCAAAGTCACACCTGATATGGACTGTTGGAATGAATTATCACAGGCTACTAAATATACATTAGCAAGAAGAAAATATATAAAATATTTGTTTCATGGCTGTTTATTCATTGAAAAATAAGCTTTTTTTGAAAGGACAAAATGAATGACTTGTTGGTTTTTGTCTGAAACTGGGTCAAATCTCGTTAATTCGTTTTAAATGTCCTCTCATTCTAAAGAAAACCTTCTCCAGTTCATAGATATTCCTGCTTTCATGAGCAAGAAGGAACTATGTAGAAAAAAAGCTAAATGAGAAGGATAAAGAGACAACAAAAACCTGTAAATTCTCTCAGTTTTACGATGCTGTTGCTGCTCACCGCATTTCTGTTGGTGCACTTTTGAACTTGTCAGCTAAAACACTGTTAAGACGCCAGCAAAAGTGGTTTGAAAGTGAAGATGTGGTGCTGAAAAAATGTATAGAAACTGATGTGAGGCAACGCCACAGTGCAGAAACATGCGACTCAATTCCCCCCCGCTGAAACTCCAACTGCATCACTGTTGACTTACAGAGCCGCCTGGTCCAACACTGACTCCAAACTCCTCCCTTATGAAGGTGTTGTTGATCCGATGGGAAATATCATGGAAAGATTTTCCGTAATCCGTACTGGTTGGATAAGGATAAGAAAATCCAGGTTTTACTGTATGTTTATTGAGTAGAAGTGCTGCTAATTTTGTATCAGATACTGACGCACCTCCGATAAAGTCGTGAAGAGCCGCCTTCTAGAAAAGTTTCTATTGGAGCGCTGAATGTTGAAAGCACCAGGACGACCTGAAAAACACAGCGATGTGGTTAAAAGTTTATATACACTGAAAAATAACTGGTTTGGTCAGTTTCAAGAGATCAATCAGGCGCCACTCCATTGGATTGTGACCTGTTTTTAAGAGATAGGGGTCTTCAGGTAGATTGCTTGAGAGTTTTAATAAAAATAAGCAAGTAACAGTTTTTTTTTTGTCACAATACTTAGACACTCACTCCTGTGCCATCACCAACCCATGTGAGAATCACATACGAGCCGTCATCACCGTTAAACCCTGTCTGAGGAAAGAGAGAAGAGGCACATATGAAAGCATCAAGTTGTTTTTTTAAAATGACTTTTAATGTTTGATTTCCACATTAGTACTTTTGCACAGATGCTATTTAGAGTCAAAATCACCCTTAAACACATTTTTTTGGTACAAAAAAATCCATTTTATTCTTTGTATTTTTACTTATTTATTCCGTTTTTAAGGAAGTACACTGGTGAATACATTAAAACAATGCAAAAAAAAGGCAAATAAAAGGGAAAATATCATTTTCTGTCTTTCAAAAAGTTCATCTGAGTTTGGAAGCAAATCATTTTTAACTAAAATATAAAATTAGTCCTTCATTCTGAGATTATGTGATTTATTAAATGGACTTTGCTCCTCTCAATGCACCAAACCCTGCACAGCTTTAGAACAATGTCGCAGAACTCAAACACACCTCACCTCATGTGTGTTGTCATCCAGAACCTTGTGCTCGGCGGGGGTGAGGGGGGTCTTGCAGGAGGTGAAGGGAGGCCCGTGAGGGGGCCTTGGGGAGCCCGAGGAGCCGCTGATATCCCTCCGGGGGCGTACGAGGGCTTGGTCCTGGCTTTCATCCCGCTGAGTCCGGTGGAAAGTCACCGTGCTCCCCCTTCTGCCTTCAGCACCAAGGAGAAGGACGCACACTCCGCCCAGGACCACCACGAGCCTCCAGATCATATCCGATGGGAAAAAGTAAGGAAACCTCACAAAAATGTAGCGGTGGTCGAAATGCCCAACTACACTGACTCTGTTAATTGTGTTGCGCGGTGAAGGCAAATGGGGGTGGGACGTGCTTGAACGGGTCATTAACATAAAAAGTGCTGTGTGAAGTGGTGCGCGCTCCGCCAGCAGGTGTTTCTGCCCGCATCCAGGTGACCTGAGCCGCTGGGAGGATTTTTCATTCCAAGTTTATTTTGGAAATGCACATGGTGGCTATTTGCAAACCAATTCAAGTAGGGAAAGCGTGGGATTCATAATAACTGTGAGTTTGATGCTGAGATACTGAGAGTTTGTGATGCATTTGATGCTATCAGATTACTGATGTTGAAAATGAGAGGGAAAAAAAACATTTAAAAAATTGAAGTTTTTCCTTGTTCGGAAAATGGAAAGAAGCGTAAATGCAGCATATAAAACGGTTTTCAACTTTTATTTCTAATTGGTACAAGTGAACGCTAGGGGACGTCATGCATTCATCCATAATGCTTCCAGCTGAGTGGACGCTTTATTCCCAGCAAGTTTCCCAAAATGCCTCAGTTTTGCGCTTTTTACGCATGACGACACTGTTTTTTTTTCTCTATCATGCCTGCAATTCCTGCACTTGTACTGTGTATTCAAAACAATGTCTGAATGTGAAACGGAGAGGTGTGTTACATTTGTGTTTTTCATGCACTTCTTACAAAGACATCTGAGGACACAGCAGACAGTGGTACGTGCACTGTCTCCCGAGAAGCACAGCTGTTTTGCCGCGGGCTGATCTGGGACACTATTCGCCTACTACCGTGGAAAATTATTAGTCGTCACTGCTGTGTGCCAAAAGTACAACAGTGGCTGGTGTGAGAACTATTGACTCATTCAAGTAAATAACTGGAAAAAAAAAGCTGAGTTGAAAAAGCAGCAGGAGAAAGAAGGGAACCCTTAGAGCAAGAAAGACTCACATCACATTCTTGTGTTCCTCTTTAAACTGACTGAGGTTTTTATTTTTTCCTTCAGCTTTTATGTTGAAACTTTTACATTTTTCATATTTAAATCTTATCCAGATGTTTCATTTTTGAATTAATACATGATCCCCCCGTTAGAGAGATAATTATAGCCCATTTGTTATATTGGTTATATGCTGTTTAAAGGAAGGAAAACCACTCATAAAATACAAACAGGGTTAAAGGAATAATGGCATGAGTTGCATTGTAATGGCCTCGTTATGACTCATCCGAAATGACTGGTGCCTCTTTGCTCTCTGTGGGTGTGTGTAAGTACAAATGTTTCCACTGTGACCCCTGATTGTGAGGAAAGCTTCAGAGCAACTGCACTTCCTCCTTCAAGGTCAGTGGTCTTGCTTGAAAGCATAATTTATCCATTTATTCTTAATTACCGGTGACCTTTCAAGGGGTGTGCTTCCTATAGGTCAAGCTCAAAAATCGCTCAGTCCTACACTTCCCATAGTACCCATATGATATATTTTTGTATGGGTCACATATAACTGATTTGGAAAGCTCTGACAAACACTGTCACTCTGCCAATAGGGGCTTAAGCTTGGAAAATGCTTATTTATGTGCTTTTTCTTTTTTTTTTTTTAAACAAAGCCCAGCTGTTGGACTGGAACCAAAACAAAAGACTCACAGGTTAAGTTAATAATAAAGTAATCTAATTACAACAAAAATCAGTCGAAAACAATGGTTCTGTTAAGTCAGCAGCGTAGGGAGCGGATGAGTGGAAGTGGGCTGCCTGGTCTTGTGCGTCGAGAACAAAAAAAGTGAAACAAAAGCAAAAATGTGTGAGCAGGACAGGAGATGTCTAATAAACTGGCTGCTGTTCCAGCCTTTTGATCACAAAGCAGACCGTGCAGGCCCAGGTGCATCCCACTGACTAATACTGCCTGTGGCCTTGGAGACAGAAAACCAAACTAAGACACTGAGCTAAAAAAGCAGGCCAGACAAAGCAGAGGGACCGCTGCCCTCTGAGCAGAAAGGCTGATTTCATCATTCAGTTTGGTAAATGTGTTGCAATTTACATCGAGCAGATGTGAAGCAACATTAGCATTTGTTTTGGGTGATGCCAGCCCGTGTGATCTCAGAAGGGGAAGTAACAAATTACAAAGCTGATACCAACTCTCAATTGACGTATACAAATCTGGCGTCGGTAATTATTCTAAGTTCAGCTCGAAGGTTCTGTTAAAGATTTGTATGTACGTTTATCACTTCTACTTGATGATACACTCAAAGTGCAGAATTCACTCTGCCTTTTGCTTTTAGCTCTAAGTAACTCATGAGAAAAGTATCTGGGTCTGATCAAAGCTGAACGGCACAATAATAGACCAAAACAATTATCTAGAAGAGATTGCAAAAAAGATCCAGTAACCAGCTCTTTGAAGAAGGAGGGATCTGTCCTCACCTGAGGTTACTTTTTTTTTCTCTTAAAGGTCTTTGTTTTTGCGTTCTGCACAGCTTGGGCTGTGTTGGGACCCGTCACACTTGAAGGCATCAAATCCCTTCATCAGATTGTACGTCATATCATTTCAATCAATAAAAACTTGACATGACTTGACTAGCACATGTTCTGCGTAATGTCTTTTTAATGGAAAAGTAACGTTTAATGTAAAAGAATCACATCCACACCAAGTTCCAACTTGTTTTATAAGAGTATCTGTTAAAAACGAAGATACCTTGCAGCTCAGTAATATTGAGAACTTTAGGCTTCACATATTCCTACATTTATTTGGGCCTTTAAATCCATCGTGCACCTCAGAGCACTTGGGCAAAGGTGCAAAGTTTTTAAATCAAAGCTGAAGTGATTTAAGTATTTCTCGGTAAATTTGCACAAAACTTGATGCTTGGCAGTCAGCCTGGCTCTCAAGACTTATCTTTCCAGGAAACAAGCAGCTTGTAACTTCTGTGTTTCTTTAAAAGAGGCTGCAGTAGACCTGTACTCATTACAACACATTATTCTTTTTATTAGAAAAACAAACAACTCAAATATACACAATAAAGCCTGACGAGAAGCTGAACATTCCTCATTTTTAGTGCAAGTTATCAGTAGTGCAGTTACAGTCCTCGTCAGATTTGTAGTTGAACACAGTCTTGCCGCTACAGTATTTGACAGCAGATGATACATCGTGCCACACACAGATACATGCTGTGGTAGAACGGTCTACTGCACAGATGTTTGGACACAGATGTCTAACTGTCTTTTGATCCATGGCCACTGTACCCAACTCGTCCATCCAGCTGCCAGTTGTTGGAAATTGATACCCAGGACGGGTTTTTTTTCTGTCCTTATGAGCCGATGTGCTTCGTCACAGACGATCCCCTCTGGTGGCTGCTTGCAGGAACCTGCTTCTGTGTCTTGGTATGTTTTTTCAGCTCTGAAATGTAGTGACGGTCTTGTTCATACATCAGGCCACCGATGGAGTCGGCCAATCCAAAGAGGACTGCGAGGACACTCAGCGCCGTTCCAAGAAAGTATACCTTGAGGACTGCAGCCACCATGGCTCCTGTGACAGGCTGCAAAAGAATATTCAGATAGTTATTATCATAGATTTAGGGAGATATTGCAAGGATTTAATACAATATATACAGATATTCTCATGCACAAATAAAATTTTAGACCATTTGGGACAGTTTTAAACATCTTTGCTACACGTACATGTTCAATGGATCAGTTCTAAATGCGTTTAAGCACCCTTGATCTGGCAGAGCAGCAAGGCCTGTGTGTGGAAAAAACCCATGTGCAAGGAAGCTATGGAGAAGTTAGCTAGAGATCAAATCAACAGGAAGATACACGCTAATGCTGCATTTAAGGACTCTAGGAAATATCTCGTTTTAGCGATGTGCAATATCAAAAAGATCGTTTTTTTATGGATTTTTTTTCGAATTTTGAAGCCAAATTTTGCCGGTTTTGTCCTTGTCAGAAGAACAAAATAACCACAATCTGTACGTCAAAATGATGCACATGATCCTTTGCTATCTGTGTTTGGCAATTTTAATACCCAGGACTTGATTATACTTCCCCTTCTAAAATAACAACCACCAAAGTGTTGCAGAGGTTTGTGTAATTTTGTTATCTAGCTACGTTCCGCACCTTGCTGATGACACATTACACTGTAACCTCGTAAAACTGTAAGGAAAGCGCTTAAAGAGACGAACTTGAACGCACCAGAAGAACAGTGGCAAACCACATGGCTTCAAAGAAACGTCCAAACATGAGTCCAGACAGCGAAAATACGGGCAAATCTCGTGTTGTCATCAACCCATTGAGTTATTAAAACAAAGATACAGTGTGTCGCTGCTGTTTGAGCCTTACTTGAAAACTCGGCTGCTCGGCGGTGTCGCTCTCTGTTTTTCTTTCTCCCCGAGGAGACTGAAGTCGTTTGCAAAAAGCAAATTTCTTGGAAATCCGCCGATATTTGTCGGTCAGTAAATACTTTGCCCCTCTTAAACACTTAGAAACTGTTAATTCCGCTTAAGCTGTGGTCGCACACATCTGCGCTCCGCCTCTCCTCGCGCTGTCTGAGGTCTGAGCTCGAGCACATCAAGCAGCAAGCCGAATTATAACGCGTCATAGTGACATCACGTCAACAGAAAAGGCTGTTTCCTGAAAGTAGAGTGTGTGACCTGAGGAGAGTTCAGGAATTTCCCATCGTTAAACTGGTTTCACATTAATTTCATACTATTATTGGCTATTTGTGTCGTCAGATACGATTACTAATCGTTCTTCTCGCTTTCTGATCTTGAACAGGTCTTTAAAAGTGTTTAAAATATTTGAATTTACAATACTTGTTCCTCCTGTTATATTTTCCACAAATGTTATTTCCCAAATGCCTATTTCTAAGCCACCAATCCAACAAAATGCCAGACATACATATGTATCTGCCCCTTTAATTTGATAAAATAATCTTTTATTGATCCCACCAAGGAAAAAAAAAATGTGATCACCCTAAAAGAAGTCAGTTAGCAACAGGCTGCTTATTGTCAGGAACCAGACTGTAACACTGGTCCATGCTAGAAACTGGGGCATTTCATCAGCATGGTCAACACTGACTGGGAGTGTTGCTTGTTTTACATGCATTAGTCATTTACCAAGTCATTCATCAGATAAACTCCTGGACCAGATGACAGCACTGTATGGAATGTAAAAGTGGAATTTCACATTTTTTGTAAGTATGAAAGGCTATGTAGGTCTTAGTCAGTAGTTTCTACTGCACATGTTAAAAAAGAGCTTAAATTCTGATATGAAGCTTAATAAATTGCTTTGAGTGAATTCTTTTGAGGCAGCTTAAGTGTAAAGACAAGTAGTTTTAGAATGTAAAACAAAACTGGTTTATCACACCTCTTTGTCCTGCTCCTTATCTTGCTTAATGGTAGGCTCGAGAAACTGCCAGGCGTAAGACTTTGTGGTCCAGTTGCATGATGAATAATGTATCAGAGATGATAAGTTCATGGCTTTACGTAGAAGGAGTCATTTTTAGAAAAGTTACACATTTGTTTTTCAGTGCAGTACTTTCCTAGTTTTATACACTTAGTCCAGCCATCATTGAGCACATGTAACTTTCTTTTTGTTGAGGTCAGCAACGTGGACCCTCAGAAAACAGTCTGCATACATGAGTTTAAACTTTGTCGTGGATGAAAACCAAAAACGGGAACTCTGACTCTCTCATTTCAGCTGTTTGACAGGTTAGCTTTAGCATTAGCAGCCTCAGCTAACGCTCAGATCAACATCTACCTGGTAAAAATGACAAAACAGGATGCAAAATTTATAACTCTTCGATATTAAAGGCATGACTGGCTTTACTGTAGTTGGCAGAGGTCAACAGAGGTCATGAGAGGTGGAGCTGCAGTGAGCACAGCTTGAGGCATGCATGGATTTAAAAAAAATATGTTTTTAAAGCCCGAAAAAAGAAACAAGGAGGTGCAGAAGTCTAGATTTTTCTTAAACCACTTGAGCAACAATATAATGAGGGGTTAGTGTGGATTTTTTTTTTTTTTTTTGCCAAATGACGGGGTAAAAAAGCCAGGCTGCCTCAGTGTTAAAAGTAAGACGACAGTCTATAAAACGGTTTTATTTCACTTCCTTATTTCCTTGGATCTGGCCATTAGACAGTGAGGTCTTTGTTTGACAGTCAGATTTCCATTTGCAGTCCAATGAAAAATGCACACTGTTGAGCAACAAGTCTGATGAATGTTCTCATTGACTAATAGCGGACGAGTGAGTGCTCATCAGGTGAGTACTGTATTCATGTCACATTTCGGTCAAAAAGCACACATAAATCTCTCGGCTTGCTCAGACCTGTTCCTCCTCCACCACAATTTACACCGTCCAAACTTGTTAAAAGTCTTTTGTCGAAGAACTGATTACATAAAGTTAATTTACATGCAGGTGGAATGCTCCAGACTTTCACCAGGAAAATTTCCCCCATTCATGATGCATGAGTCTGACAAAACTGCAGTGCTGGTCATTTTTGTACTGGTCATGATTTCACTCACTTCCCCCCGAGGCTTTGCAGAGTTTTTGAGGAAACTCCAACACAAAGAAGTACTTCTACGATTCACTGGAAAGATGACTGCACAGATGTTACCCTAATTCCTACATCAACATAAAACACATGTCTTAGCTTAGGAGTTGGCGTGTTCTAACCTACTTTTACTTTTTAATTTAGACAGACCAGCACTGTTGGAAATGATATCCCAGATCATTTCTCCTGCATACTGATTGTTACTTAACAACGATTTCTTCCCAGAGAATCAAGTCTTTTTTATTTTTCCCAAGTTATAAAAAGAATGGAGTTGTGTAAACAGCTTTCATGGTCTGGAATCTGGATTTGATCCTCAGCACTTTTCTACCAGACATTTCCACTCCCACGGCCGCATCTGACAAGCAGCCAACAGTTCTGATTACTCATCTACACACACTCTAAATCCTTTTGTTTTTCTTTTTCACTGCCTGAGCCTAAAAACAACTGTCGAGGACAAACAGTACCATATTTCATTAGATTTAATCATAGGATTTTTTTGGGGGGGATTTTTTTTTTTAAGCTGCATTCCTGTTTAAACACTGAAAGGCAAACAATGAGAGAGAGCATGTGACTGTGAATCAGAGGAAACTCATGTCAGGTGATCTTTCAAAGTGACAGATTTAGCACATTACAGTGAGTTTAAAAGACTGGCTAAGAGTTAAAACTATAATTTATAACACAATTAACCAGTAGTAGGATGTAGCTAATTACATTTACTTAAATAATATACTTAAGTACACGTTTAAGGTACTTGTAGGGTAGACTTGGGACATTTGCCTCTGGGGATGGTTGCATCAGGTCTTTGTTCTCCAATCAGAAACATGCAAGAGTGACGACACTAATTCTGCACACGTTCAGTGAGTCACTCCCACCAACAGGAAGCGAAAAGACACGTTCAACATCTGCCGTTGGAGTTCTGAAAGTAATTTGTTCATGAACTGCATTATTGTCTTGATCGTTTCAGTTCATTCGTTGTTTTAAGCGTGATGGCATTGAGCACTATTTTGTGAGCTGTTCAAACCAACAGTCCATTAATGGAGAAAACAATAAGATTAATCCATAAAAAAAACAATCATGAGCTGCACCTCTACACAAAACATTTAAAAATTAGCTCAACAAACTGCAACAGTAAAATCCTACAATTACTTGAATGCATTATAAAGTTAATCTATTGAGATAACAGTTAATGGTACAACACTCACAGGTGCCGTTTTCTGCAGGGAATACTTTTAATACTTTTGAATACATTTAGTTACATAATTCATGTTGGTTCATTGCAGAGCTTTTGTAACAGAGTACCTGTATAGTGTTCTATTATTACTTTTTCTTCAGTAAAGGATCTGATTATTTCCTCCACTTCTGCAATTAATGTAGTGGTCACTGTTAGTATTTCACAGTTGCTTTTCAAGGACTAAAAAACAGGTTCTAATTATATTTCTGCTGAACTTAAGTTGACAAATACTTCAATAAAGGACAGAAGGAACACTGCACTTAAAGAAATCCATTACTCAGGAAATTATTATGAGGTTTGGGGTTCACATTGCATCCACTAGATGTCAGTGTATGACTGTTAAGAAGTCACACAGTCTCACATGCCCTCAGGCTTGAAACCTGGTCCTGTATCACTTTATTTTCATAAGAGGTGAAGTCCAACACATTAAACCCCAAAAATGTGTTTTGTATTGCATCATATTTCATTCTTTATTTTTTTGTTTTGTCACAGTAAAAAAGCACAACAGCAAAGGTTCTGTTCTATTAACGTGTCCCAATAAATCATGACATTTAGCCAGCCTGCACCAAAGAAGGACCCTGAATCTGAAGCAGCTGAATGAGGATGAGACATTATTTTAAACCACTTTTTCAATCAAAATCTGAAATCTGCACCCTGTTGCTAAGTTCCTGTAACACAACCACTGGCATGTCCATGTCAACTCTGACATTTTGTAACTTATTCTAGCTAAGTTTTTGTACTTTGTCGAAAAATGAAGATGTCAAAGCTTAACATTTTTCTTTATTTTTTATTGGGTGCTTCAGCAATTTAGCACTGTGATTCATTAACCTGGACGACTTATGAAAGCTGCAGTTATCATAATGTATTGTTTGAAAAAGAGTCGTGCTCCGTATCAAAGTGGTGTGACGTGAAATCAATTCCAACTCTGCTGTAGATTCAGATCATCTGATAGATGATATCCTCAGCAGCCAGTCATTCAAACACACACACTTAACTCACACAGGGGGTTTTCTTGTTAGGGAAAGGTTACCCTTGTGTTAGATCTTATGACTTTGATTCGTTTCAGCGCCTCAATAAGTTTCCACGCTGTGCACATGCTGTTCATTATGAGAAAATTTAATTGAATAAGAGGACAGAAAGTGCAAACCTGAGGACATGCACATGCACATGTTAAATGGCCTGACTGACCTTAAGTGCAAGAGATTAAAATGATTTTAAGGTAGTGCAGCAGAAATGGTTTACGCTTAGAGAAGCATCATCCTGTCACTCGTTTCAGATGCCAAATGTTTGTATTCACAATGCATCCTTAAAAAAAAAAAGGCAGTTTCCACATCTGTTGTTTTTATTGTATGGGTGAGGAGTTTCCTCTGCCATGTATTAACGATGAGCTGTAAGTGGGGAACTCACTATAGCTTCGGAAGACTGGCTAAGAGGATTTTCCATCTTAACGTCTCGCCAACTGTCACAAACAGTCAGTCACCTGTAGGTGATCCCTTTGAGAAGAGCCTGTATGTTTGTGTGTGTGAAGGGGAATCCTTTTCACTGGATTAAACGTATAAATGTTTTACGCAAAAACAACATTTCATTAATTATGTACTGCTTGCAAACCCCCAAAGGCAAAAATTTACACCCTGATGTCAAAAAGAACCAGTCGCACAAAGTAGTTATTTAGAGTATTTACAGTCATTATGTAACACTTTAACGTTTGGCACAAGCTTCACTCAGCGGTGTCAAGGTACAGACACATGTTGTGTTCGGTTGTGGGTCTAACCTCAACCTCCGACTTTTTTAGGAAATGGAGTGGTTACACCAGAGAATGTAATCAGCCAGACTCATGTAGTTTGGCCACAGTTTTGCTCAGGAACCTAGCATTTTCTGTGAGACCTGCATGAGACATAAAAAGCAACACAAACAACACCTGTGGGTCCTGGTGTGAGGAGCTGTTTTTAACATCCAACCCCTGAGACAGGAAAAAAAAAACAGCCTCTGTGTTATACATTTTCAGAGATGCTATGTTTGCTGTATTTATCCTGTTTGACAGAAGTAGAAGCCCACTGAGAAAAACAGAATTAAGACACCACTGTGATGATCTTGCTGTAAAAATGTGCTGTCATCTCTGCAAAGACTGGCTCTTGTGCAGCTCATTCTAATTCTGAAATCCTCTTTGTGAAAGCACTGGGGTGCCACTGATAGAAAGCTGGATTAACCCATACATATAGAGGGAGCAAGACATAGAGAGCACTCAGCAGGACAGTACCACTCAGTCCATTCAACTTGCAGAGAAATGCTCAGGGCAATGACTGCTTTGTCCCATATATAAGTACAGTGCAGGCCGGGGCTGCACCGTGCTCATCTACCCCGTCCTTTATCCTCTGCCTCCATGATAGAAAATCTACAACACTTTGAAGACATGAACACGACAGCCTCTCCACAACAACGCTCTGCTGCAGGCATCATTTCCACGGCGACACCCTCTCAGTGGGAGAATCTCCTAGGTGACGCCCTCCATTGACACGCCTAGAGGTGGCTGGTGCCTTTTTGAAGGCAGGTGCATCCTGTGCAGGGGCAGACGGAGTAGCTTGACACTGGTCTCTTTTTTTTTGCAGTTTTTCTCTGTGTGGGAACACCTATGCAGCTCCATATCTAAACAGCAGGGCAGCAGCAGAGAAAACAGAGAGGACGCTGGACTCCTGATAAGAATATTTTGAAGCAAATGGAGAGTTTGCATTTGTTTTGCAAATCGTTGCTCCTTTACTCTGACTAAATCTGGTTTATGAAGTTTAAACAAATTCAGGGTTTCCAGAAGCCTTCTGCTTTTGACCCACACTTAATCTTAGCTGTTAAATATTTTCACTGACATTAGATATTCTGTTTAAAAATCAAGGAACTGTTAAAAAGCTGCACGACAAGGCGAGGAGGGCCTCTGGATTCAGACACTGACCTTGGACGGACCATGGAGGGGTATGGTTACGAGCACTTTGGTGCAGACGAAGCCAGGGAGAGCCAGCAGGTGGACTATCGAAAAATTGTGGGCGACACTCAGCTCCCGCATTCCAGTGTTTCCTCTCGGGAAGGAGAACATTATGTCCGGCAAACTTCCCATGGACATGAAACTGCAGCCCAGAGATACAGTGCCACACGCATCCAGGCCGGTCTAGGCCCAGAGAGGTGAGTTACTGGGAAAGTTTCGAGAATGAGCCACCTTTTGGTATATCTCAAGCAATATTTAGGTTAAAATATGTCTATGTTTCGTCTTAAAATGATAGTCAGAAATATTTGTTGGAGCAATTTGTTTGTTGTAGAGTTAACATCTTGTCAGCACGTCTGAAAAAAATTGGACTAAAGGTCAAACTTTTTTAGATCCGACACACTGAAGACCACATTTGCCCGATACAGACATACACATAAATTGAAAAAGTGTAAAAGAAAGAATATAAATGAATCACAGAAACAGAATGATTTTAACTCTCTATGTCAAAATACAACGTGAAATAATTCAGCCTTCTCGCTTTCAGCGGCTGCACTTTTTCCAAGACTGCATATGTAAATTGACTTCATGCCGTTGGGTCAGTTTACATGTCTGCACTTGCATTTAGATCAGTTTGCAAATGCCCTTGAGGTTAAATCACTCCCTTTGGATGATGCACTCAATTTTTTATTTGTTTGAACAACCTCTGGATAATATATTCCTATTAACAGCAGATGCTAGCACAAGTAAATGGCTTATGCTGGGTTGTCAGGTGCTATTTGTAGCATGGCCCTTCCCTTGTGTGCACACCGACAATTCTTCAAAGCAACATCAAGGCAGTAGCGAGTAGCATGTTGTTGGGAGGACAAACAAGGCTGAGCAACTGCTCAGAATAGCTACAGTGCATAAAGGAACCACTGACCCATATCTGCAATGACCCACATTTAATTGGACACAAGCATGGAGTGGGAAAACAGATCCCCCTGAGTCACCTTGGCAGACATATCTAGGAACATAAGTTTAATATAGAACGGAAGACGACTGTGAATCATGTTTAGTTAATGAGATGATTGCTTGGTTCTTTATCATATTCAATATCTGGACTGTAATGTTATCTCTGCAAGAAATAATCAATAATCATCATGACCAGAAAAAGCAGCTCCATGAGCAGCAGCTTTAAGCAGAGATGAAATTAAATATTCTGTAGGAAATAGGTCCAGCTTAAGTAAACAAGCTCTTATGTCACACACACATGGCTTTCTGCCTGCCGAAGCTGAAGGTGAGGGAAAATCCCAGCTCTAATAATCCCTGACACCAGAGAGAGGGTTATGCAGGTGTTTTTCATGTGCTATCTTTAGCAGCATCATTATAAATCAAAGAAATAAGGATTTAAAAAGACTACCAGACTTGATTTGTAATTAAAGGTGTAGTTAAATATACAAATTATGTCACTCCTGTTCTGTCAGGACACACGACAAAGGTTTTATTGGCGGTGAAAGCTCTTATTCTGGTTTTCTGCTTTATGAAGCTGTGGACAAGGTGATAAAAGATCCTGACAGCCGTATTTTTAGTTGTGAAAAAGCACCAGCGATTCTGTGTCATGACAACTATTGGTGCCGCTGACAGCTCGATGACAAGAAAAGCAAGCCGACATTCTGTTAAGTAAAGTGAACGTGCATGTGTGCACAGGGAAAGGACAAGCCGCCTTGTGTGGCTTTATGTCAGTTCCTCCGTCAGGATGTAAACTGACTGTCCAACACTTGTGTCCTGGAGGCATAAACTGAGGTGTGCACTGAGCTATTTTTAGTCATGCGTCTTTGCATGTTTTCATAAAATTCCACTTCTCGGTAAATAAAAGCCATTTGATTTCTCATCAACCAGTAACCTAAGCTTCAAAAGATGTGATCTTATTTCAACACATTTCATTCTCTTGGTGACCCCATGTATTCTTGGTAAAGCCTGAAATAGAATGGCTTTCTCTTACAGCAGTTTGATTTGCTTCTGTAAAAACTAAAACACACTGAATGAAGCTACGATACAATACAAATTGTTATATCCACTTTTTTTTTATCATAATTGCATGTGTATAATGAATGAGAACAAAAAAAGGGGAAATAACAGATACAGCTGAACATAACAATAAGGAATTGTATTTGAGAAGTTGCCACATGAAACTCGAACTACCGCCTATTATGTGTGATTTTTCTCTCCACATTTCTTGCCACTGCTCATGTGAATAGATTGCGGTCAGTGCTGTCTTTTCAGTACACTTAATCCAGTTCAGATGACAGACATGTGACCAAAATTAAGACAGTGCTGCCTAATTTGGCATTAAGTTTCCCTAAGACAAGGAAAAGTAAGGCATGAAAGCTTTGATTTTGGAGAGACAATGCATTCACCCGTATGCTTTTGACAGTAAGTCTGACAGAGTAGCTAAACCACATAATTTACTATTGAAAAATTGTTCAATGTTAGGTCATGCGCATGTACTGTAAGGTATTTCCATTCAAAGCTTCTTCCACCGAAACTCTGTCAAGCAATAGTTTTACGGTAATGTTCAGCAAGCCACATATGAAGATATCCTTCAAGTAACACCAACAAAGTAACAAAAATGTAACACTAAAACTATCATTTGTTCAAAATATTTGCATAATAAAAATTGAGGAAGCAGTTTTAATCTTTACACTTTGCTCTGTGCGCTGTGAAGTAAAACTGGCACTACAATAGTATAAAGTAATGCATTAAAATGTTTCTTGAGTGAAAGCACCACACTACTAATCAACAAAATGTATCAAAAGTAGTCATTATGCATCAACATGACCCCTCTACATGTTACTATTATACTTTAACTATAGATTACAAGGAGTGAATTGAAAGTAAAATATTCCTCTTTTGAAATACAGAGACAAATCACCTCAAAATTGCTCTAAAGAACAGTGCAGTGCTTGAGAAAGAGTGCAGTTATTTTTCAAAAAATTGAAGAAAAAAAAAGTTAAGGGGGAATCAACACAACATGACCCCTTAGCATAGAACAAGTAAAGTTAGCTTCCCTGAACCGGTATGCCAACATTTCAGCAGCCTTGTGAAACTTTCACGTGGACCATTACTGCTGTTTTTTCCACCGTCGGTCATGATTTCGCAGTCTCAACATGCAGAGGGTTAAACACGCCTCTGTGAGGACAAGGGATGTGACGCCGCCGCTCCTAGTACCCTACATAACACCACCACGCTCTGTCTGTCTGCTGCTGGGACAGGCAAACACTCCAGGTTTACTTTACTGACTGATCTCCAACATCTCTGGAGCCTCTGACGACCGGTTTTGCCCACCCAGTTTGTTCCTTGAAGCAGAGGAACCGCTGTGAACATCGTCGCTTCATATTTAAGCCCGACTTCTGTAGATTCACAGCTGGAAAGTTGCTTTCCTGTGGTCAACGTGGAGATCAGCTCCATAAGGTAGCCTGGTAACGTTACTCGGTAAAGGAAAATATATTGCAGTTTATGCTAGCTAAGAAGCTACATAATTTAGAACACTTGATAATATATTTAAAGCTTGCTTTTTAACCTCTGGGAGTGTTTTCCTAAGGTTAAATCAGAACAACTGAGCTGCTAATGCTAAATGCTAACGGTTGCTTCTGCTCCCACATGTCCTTAAGCAACGTTAACCGTTATAACGTTAACGTTGACCAAACACGTCTCGTCTTGTCTGTCAAAAGTTCAGTCGTTCGTAGCGACATTGTGGTGTAGTCTATTTTTAGTAACACATCTGCACTCAGGTAAAACAGTTATATAGTAGCGATTTTTTTGGGATGGGCTTACCTAGCTACTTGTTCATGCTGTAATAAATGAGGTAACACCAAAATTGTACTTGAACGTTAGCGACGTTTTTTTAAGTTAACGTTTGTTTGCTACAGTGTTAACGTGAAGTTAGCTTTGAAGGAATTAGTGACAGTTCAAATAATGTAAAATGCGTAAATTATGTAATGCTTTTGCTTTTTATTTCAATTTATTCATCACTGTCAACACCGGATGCTCGTTGGTTGCAGTGCCGTCCAGCTTAATATAAAGGTGTCTGTGTTTTACTTGCTAACGTTTTGCTAATAATAGATACCCCAAGCTATAGTGTTATAGCTAAAGTAACGTTAGTGTTTTGTTGACACGTATCTTTTGTATTGTTAGTGTTTGGTGTCGCTAAATTATGAACGTGTTGATTTAATTTGTCATTATAAATACCATTGGTGGTTAACCTGTATTTATTAGAAATGTATTATCGCTCCTCAGAATTCCTGAGAATATTACCGAAAAATATCACCGCTCCCTAGCGTTGCTGAAAATGTCAGATATGGTCATATCAACCTGCATGCACATGTTGTTTGCATGAGCCAAGCGTGCACCGAATGGCTAACACCAAACTCCCCTCGAAACTCTGTCAAAACAGTGTTAGCTCTGTTCTCAAAGAGGCTGAATCGTGGTCAGAAAGAGCGTTTGGGTTGAATAGTAATTAAAATAACTCACATTTAAATTCGGCCTGTATGGAACTCTGTAAATATGGCTTAATGTTATACAGTGTAAATTTTTGCTAATAGTAACGTTATGCCTATTGGACTCACGGCATTCCCCTGAAATAGATTTAGTTTGTTTTTATTTCTATCAAAACGGGTAGCGACTAGAAATCCAACTAACTTTAAGAGTGTTTTTTTTATTTTTTTTTTTAATTTGGTCTAGTTATGTAATGTAACCAAGTAATGCTTGGTTGGCATGTTTCTTTTCAAAACAACGAGGATTTATTCGGACCTCTGATAGGAGATGTAACGTAAGGTATGCTAACGTGGACATGGCCTTTAGCATGGCTAATGTTGTATCACGGATGACCAGCACCAGAGATGCTGCGTCGCCACTTTACCGTATAAACAACAAAGACACATCTAAAGTTGCATATTTTGTTTAACTGCGGTTGTGAATTGCAGGCAGCTAATATGTTTTGGCTACTGATAATGTAATGTAGGTCACCGGGCCAGTAACTAGCAATAGACTATACTGCTCTTGTCAAAACAGTGTTTTGATGCAGCGTGCTATTTTGGGTAACGTTGCAATTCATACGTTTTTACATTGCTGGTGTCCACTGTTTTAAAGTCGAAAGCGAGTAGCATTGATGTTATAGATTAATGTAGCATTAATGGTTCAGTTAAATGTTAGTGGGTCACCCGGCCATATTTCGCTCCGCACGCGGTCGTGTTGAAACTCCTGCTCCGTTGTCATGTGTCTAATGCGCTGACTTTATATACGGTAACTATCTTAATATTAAAGATGCTGAGACAAGAAATCGCGGAAATATTAGCGACGCACATGTGTTTGCTGTACTCTAAGTGTCATTTCTTTTATTTATTAATAGTGTATTTACCACCCATAGTGTGACAGCGGTGATCTGTAATAAAATAAATGACACACCCTTATTAAATTTTTTACGGCACTGCTACGAGTTTATTACCGGCTTATTAGTAGAGTGTGACTGCAAGCAAAAGAGGCAATTGCATCTTGCATCTGAAGCGCAGGCGCACTAAGCGGCTGGCTGGGAAATATTAATGTTGCTATGGTTATGTCTTCCTGTGAAGCTATGCTTGCAAAGTAGATGTCTAGTGTTTTTTGTATAATATCTTTGGTGTGTTTATAAATGGTGTTCATATAAACACCTGATTGTTGGGCTATGCATTTATTAAAATTTGCCTCTTATCATTTGGCAGCATGGCGGATTACTTAATCAGTGGTGGTACAGGCTATGTCCCTGAAGATGGACTTTCAGCCCAGCAGCTCTTCTCTATTGGAGATGGCCTTACATACAAGTAAGTTGCATCACAAACCTTGTTTTTTTGTTTTTCTGACAATGTCAGTTTAGTAATGAAAGTAATTCAAACTACGGTCTCCTGATTTTAAAACCTCACCTGCGCGCAATGGTGGGTGAGTGTATGCAGTAGTGCTTTGTAATGGCCAACACATTTTGAACCAGCAGATCTGACCAACAGTGCGTTGTCTCCGATGGTCAAACGGCTGAAGAGCTATGCTCTAAAGGAGATGGGTTGACTTACAAGTGAGTAAAACAGTCCTCTTAAAAACTGTTTTAAAACTATGCTGTTCAAAATTCTCTGACTCTTAAAGTGATGAATTCATAAGGGGGAAGCAAATAATTATTCTTTTAAAGAAACTGCTTTGACTGAAACCAGCCATACCAAAATCTCAGTCTAGTGATGAAAGTGCATGTATGCAGAAGATAAATGACAAGCTTGTTGGATTGCTCAACCTGATCTTGGTTATGGGAGTCAAATTTGCTTCCTGTGGACATAACTACATTATTAACTCTGTCCAACCATCAAAGTGCACGACCTGTCCTGTGAATGCAGCATGTGTGACAGAACAGCTCATGCCCTTTCTTGCAAATAGTTTGCTTTGCTAAAAATACTAATCAGTCACTAATTTTCACCTCTTACCTAACCTCGCTCAGCTCTGGTCAGCATTCTGCTAACAAATGTCTTTGTATTTGAACTCCTCACGCGTTTTGACTAACATTATTTTCTTCACTTATCCATACAATTGTCCTTTTTTCCTTAACCGCACATAACAAGAAGCACAGCATTGCACAGCTCAGAAGCATGCCAATTTTTCTTCTAAAACTCCTTAACCCATCACAGTGCTTTATGTTTTGATTATGTTTGCCAGAGATCCTAACATCAGCTACTGCAATCAGTGCTTAACTTGCCCTCTCAGCATTCCCTTGGAGGCCATTAGTTTAAGTATTTTTCTAAATGATATAAAGCAGATAACTGTCCGTACTGCACAATCATCTGCATTATCATCATCCTAGTTGAAGGCTATGCTGAAAATTTACCAAATCTTGGCTCTAATCATGCTACTTTTCCTGCAGAGGCTGATTTGAAAAGAAAATGCAGTGGTGTTTGCGTCAGCTTGTGATTGAATAACCCCTCCACCATGTAATGAAGTGCATCATGACTGATGGAGTTTGGCACATGATTGCCTAAATTGACATCATGTGGATCAGGGAGGAATTGGGGTGGATGGGGCTGGTTTGAGAATAAGAGTCTGCAACGCTCTTCTTCAGCCATTTGTCTTGTGTCTCAACCCGTGTATAATTCTAGTCTGACAATGCAGATAATACAAATAATGTTGATAAAGTTTAAACTTTTTTTGGCTAGGTTTCTTCAAAGTAAAATAAAGAATTTAAAGACTTCTCCTGTATGTCTTTGATAAAAACCTTACCATCCCCAGTGACTTGATCAACACTTGAAGTCTCCTACCCGTTTTTATTTTAGTGTATAGGTTAAGAGCTATAGAAATACATACAACCGCAGAAACTAAGAAACAGAAACAGGAAGACAGAAACGGCTTTGTGAGAGAAACAACTTCCTGCTTGTGACCTTCAACAAGGTGCTTAAAATCTTACCTTAGGTGTGATTACAAACACATTCGATCCAATCTTGTTTTGAATTTTATATTTATGTAAACACTGAAATGACCTTTTAAAGTGAAAGTGCACCATTTTTTATTTTGACTATAGACAAAGATGAGTGAATCAGATTTTTTTTAGCTGTTAACTTCACACTATCAGGCCATGTGCTTTACCCGTTTTTAGACATGTAGACACTGTAAAACAAATCTATAAAAGTATCCCTGTAAAGTCAAGTTTTTAAGACGTTATAATCAGTCTTACCTTCTTACAGTTGTAAGGGACTGGAAACCCCAAAACAAATCTTGCGCAACTATAAACTGTTGTTACAACTATGGCGAAGTTGGTGCTGCTAACTAAAGTGTAATAAAGCTTCTGTCAGTGTCTTTTACACACTAACAATATCAGCTGATATGAGTCAGTCACTATTAATGTTCACCCTGTTTAACTTGCTGCTACATTTACAGAACACTGATTGTAATGCCCTTGGCTGTTTTGATGCTTTTTGGGTGTGAGCACACTTTGATATTTATCCTCCGTTTGTGAGTTCAGGAGTAAGCACAGTTTGTACACAGGGACGCTCCCACTTAGCATCAGGCATTTGTCTACATTTACCATTCAAATGAAAACCATAATAAGGCATCACCAGGCCAGTGTTTTCTTTAAAATTCAAAACCAACACATTGAGCTCTGTTCCAATGCTGATTCAGGGTCAGTAGGTGTAGCCTTGGTGCAGCAGCTGAGGTTTGTGGCTGCTGTTAAATACTAGCAGATGTCTTTGGGGCTTCCTGCTCGTCCCCACATTGACGTTTGTGGGTGTTTGGACTCCAAAGTGAGTGGAAAACAAACAGGGCTCCTCCCAACTGCGACTATTTCAGATCCACACCTACCCAGGCAGCCGAAATCTGTTAGTGGGTCAACTGTCTACATTTTAACTCTGTTATGTCCTTCTGTACTGCTCACCTCTGTCACACACTCTCCCATTTTGTACTTTTCCTTCGAGTGTCTTTCATCCTCGTGGCATGCAAAGCTTTCCTTATACCGCCATGTTTCCATCTGTCTCCAGCCTGTTTTCACATCCATCTGCAAAAACCAAAAAAATTCATCCAGACTCTGGTTGAAAAACAAACACCCCGTTCCTGTTTCTAGCTTTTTCTTCATCACTTCATCTCCTCCTAACTCAATGTGTTTACACAGCCAAGAGCTGAAAGAGGTCAACTGTAGTTTTTACTGAGTAAAAGATGCACTCAGTCTTTGTACTGCGCCACTATGCCACATTTAGCAACATTCAGGGAAATATGAAGAGACATAAGAGTGTGTAACAGTAGGTTGCAGGCTATAAATATTTTGTGTTGTCCTATTTGAAATTTTTTAACAGAGAGTAATGAGTAGAATAATCAGACTTTTCTAATTAAGTGTTGAATAAATATTTAATACAAAGGGTTTTTTTTTAAGTTCTCTGATATTACTATGAGTGTATCTGTTTTTCCCCTTTAAAACAAAGTTTTGTTTAATTGTACTTTTTATTTAATTAATGTTTTATTCTCCCTGTTTACCACAATGTACTCATAAAATAGAAAAACATTTCCACCTCACTGCTTTGCTTGAAGATATTTTGCAGAATTTATTATTAATATGTGGATGTTCTAAACCTTACAGCTCTGCCAAGTTTACAAGGATCTCATTATTCTTTTCTTTCTGTCTTTCAGTGACTTTCTGATTTTACCTGGCTTCATCGACTTTACCTCAGATGAAGTGGTGAGTATGCATATGTGTCAAGGGTATTATTTGAGAGAACGATAAGGCATGAAAGGTTTGCTATTGTTACATTAGATTGTTGCATTTAACCGTCACATTTTGTCTAGAGGCATTCCTGGGTATTCCTGGCAGAACTAGCGAGTCATTTCTTACACACACACACACACACTCTCTCTCTCTCTCTCTCTCTCATGCACTCTCAATGATAAACGTACAAATGGCGGTGTCAGCAGACTCTGCATTTTTGGCAGAGCCACATCTTAAACCATCAGCCCTAAGAGGGTTAAACAAACGTGTCTAGACTCAGCCTCATTTTTATAATCACAGCTTTTACAAAAAGTATCCCTGTTTTTGCCATTTTAAATGTGTCTGCATCATTTCTTCTCCCCCTGCTGCATTGCTATTTTTGCCCAGTGTGGTCACCCACTGGCCGCTCCCTCACCCTTGTGTTTACATTCGTGTCTGGTGGGTTGCTCATCCAACTCTCTCGGCAGATGACACGAGAGTTAATCATGAGGCTTTAGACGGAATCCCGTCCGCTGCGTTCATCTCAGGAGGTTATGATTCAATTGATATCTCTAATCTCTTCCAGTCACTCTCAGAGTCAGGGAGATCTCAGATTGCCGTGTGAGATGCTTGTCTGTCGCGCCATGTTGTCATGGTTAGCTGTGTCTGCTGAGTCTTGGTCCTCGCCCTAGTTTTTCCAGTGGGTAGTGAACCCATTCAAGCTTGAATAACACAAATGCTTTCACATTTGGCCTTAGTCACAACTCTGAATGGAGTAGTTCATGTTCTCACAGCAACTCAGTAGATCAGATTTAAATTTGCAATATACTCTCTAGCTTTCGTGTGCTTATGTAAGAGGTCAGACACATTAAGAGGGACTGCATAGCTTTGGAGCTCTTGTGGGAGACTATTCGGGCGTGTGATGTTCTTTACATGCTCACCTAACTCTGGGTTGATTTAAGCAGGTTAGTGCAGTTATGCTCTCTAAATTGAGAAGTGGTGTTAGTTGTTTTCTTTCGCCTCCATCATGAATCCCTGAGAAAAACCTCCTTGGTTTATGTTTGCCACAGATAAGAAGTAAAAGCCTGGACAACATGGAGCTCATTTGGTAGTTTCTCATGTGCATTTCCCACACACACGTACACACACACACAGGTGAAGATAATAAAATCTGGTACAGCTTGTTGTGGGAAGATGTGAAAGTGAAGTGTGGCTGAGATGTAGTAGTGTGGTTCATTTCCAGTTTCAAGAGAGTCAGACTTTTGTCCTTGAGAACACTGACTATTTTTGCTTGATCATGCATTTTTTTTTGTTTGCAGACATCCCACGAAATGAAAAACACTTAATGATGCTAAAGCTAAAAAATTTTCAAAAGAAACCCTTTAAAAATATATATATTTTAATGTGTGCTTATTAAAAGACAAAAAAATTGAACTCACACAACTCTTGGCATTTGAATTTATGTGTCATGAAACCAATTAAAAAGATAAAAACCACTTGGAAACTCCTCTGCACTGTATCTTGCATCATCCAAGTTTAGTCTGCCCCCTGCTGGCTCATACGTGAATATTAAAACCAAACTCCTCTCAGTGATGAAATGTCCATTGCCTGTCCATTTTGTCTTGCAGGACCTGACATCAGCTCTGACGAGGAAGATCACACTGAAGACTCCCCTCATCTCCTCCCCCATGGACACTGTCACAGAGTCGGCCATGGCTATCGCTATGGCGGTAAGACAGAGCTTTGCCAAAGCTGCAAAATCACTGAGATTGATTTTCTGCTGTTGCTTTATTCTGATAGCATCATCTTTTTCCTTTTAACCTTGATAGCTAATGGGAGGCATTGGCATTATTCACCATAACTGCACACCAGAATTCCAAGCCAATGAGGTCCGCAAGGTCAAGGTAAACTGTGATTATTTTGTAAATGTAGAAAAAAGAACTCGTTTTAAAATCTAGTTTGCATTTTATCTTCAGTCATCAGTATTTTGTTGGTCAAGTGCTCAATAGTCGTGTTTGATGTAGTTGCATTAATCGTAGAATTGTTATTGTTGTTCTAATTCTTTTGTTGTCATCATCTTTCTGTTTTTACATGTGACCTTTCTTGTTATCTTGTCTCTGTATAGGATACGGTAATTGTCTTAAAGCTGTGTGGGTTTT
This sequence comes from Acanthurus leucopareius, assembly GCA_029814765.1. Classification (NCBI taxonomy): domain Eukaryota; kingdom Metazoa; phylum Chordata; class Actinopteri; order Acanthuriformes; family Acanthuridae; genus Acanthurus; species Acanthurus leucopareius. Next base: position 7,014,741 of record JAQMCX010000037.1, on the reverse strand, counting down.
TGTGTGTCTTCATTTATTTATGTTTGTTACTGTTGTTTGGTTGTGTTTGCATATTAATCATTCATTGCTGTTTGTCCTGCGGATGGTGTTTGGTTTGGCGCTGCTTTTTCTGCTTCGCAAGCGCAAAGAGAAAGATAAAAAAAGATTAATGGTGTTTGGTTTCTCTTGGTTTCCAGAGGTTTGAGCAGGGTTTCATCACAGACCCAGTTGTGATGAGTCCGCGCCACACAGTTGGGGATGTGTTTGAGGCAAAAGTGAGACATGGCTTCTCTGGTATTCCTGTCACAGAGACGGGCAAAATGGGCAGCAAACTGGTCGGCATTGTTACCTCCAGAGACATCGACTTTCTTTCTGAGAAAGACCATGACAAACTCCTGGAAGAGGTTGGTATTTTTATATTTTAAGAAATTCATTGTCCATCAATTTAAAAGTGCATTAGCATCACTCATTTGATTATTTTTACATGAAACAATCTCAAAGGCCATGACAAAGAGGGATGAGTTGGTAGTTGCTCCAGCCGGTGTTACACTGAAAGAAGCCAATGATATTCTGCAGCGCAGTAAAAAAGGTGAATAAAAATTAATGCTTGGTACTTGCATTTTCCTAAATGTGATATATCCTGATCTCTCTAATGCAATTTAATAACCTTTTTACATTCTGTTTCCAGGCAAGCTTCCCATTGTAAATAACAATGATGAGCTGGTGGCCATTATTGCCAGGACAGATCTGAAGAAAAACAGAGACTACCCGCTGGCCTCCAAAGACTCACGCAAACAGCTGCTGTGCGGCGCCGCCATTGGCACCAGAGAGGATGACAAATACAGACTGGACCTGTTAGTGCAGGCTGGAGTGGATGTTGTTGTACTGGTGAGTGTTCAGGTTGATGTGTTTCTTATCACTTATGTCTTTCCTAAATGCGTGAGAAAGCAAAGACTGGAGTTTCGCAATTGTTAAAGCAAAGTTTCCTTGAAGCATGTGAAAGTGTGATCAGTTCCAATGATAAAGAGGAAGTGTTGGAGGTTGTTGTGAAAAAATCAACAGTGGTGCATTGTGGATCAAAACTGCTGGAATGCCCTGACATGACCTAACTCACTGGAAACTTTGTTTTTATATGATACATTTTTTGTAAACTTTTAATTTAAATTTAGACTTTCGTTAAAGTATTGTCTCGTGGTTTTTTTTGTCTGTCTGTGTGTGTGCCCTTTAGCCTGTATTATCTGTCAAAACTCCTGGATCCTCAGGTCCAATATCATTGTACTTAAATCATGTTTTTGCATCTTCAGGATTCTTCACAAGGCAACTCGGTGTATCAGATCAACATGATAAATTATATTAAACAGAAGTATCCAGACCTGCAAGTGGTGGGAGGAAATGGTGAGTCTGTTGAAAAAGGAAACCATTGAGTATGCTGCTGTTGCTGGTGTTGTTGTTGCCTCTGTGATATTTACTCATCAGTGCCATTACAGTGTTAGTCAAAGGGCTTTGTTTTTGTAAATATAGCTCTTCCTGCCTTTTTACACTGCTTTCTTAAAATGTCAACAACATACAGGAGTTTGCACACATTAACTGAGTGTTGTTATTCTCTTTCCTCACCTGCAGTGGTTACAGCCGCTCAGGCCAAGAATCTGATCGATGCTGGTGTCGATGCTCTGAGAGTTGGCATGGGCTGCGGCTCCATCTGCATCACACAGGAAGGTACTCAACCTTGTTTTTTTTTCCATTGCACTCTTCTGAACACAGTTGCAAAATTTTATCTTTCTTAATGTCAGAGGACCAGAAATGAAAAAATGGAAATTTATTTGACATGCTGAAACAAAAATACTGCTGTGACCATATGCAAACTGCTAACTTGTGCAGCCAAGAGCATTTCAAATCTTAAACTGTAGCACATTAGTCGGAGCTATACTTCAGTTTATTGTGGCTATTGACTACACTGAGAAGAAAAAGGCTATCAGTTGCTAATAGTAACAAATACCCTGAGACCGCTCCTAGTTGTCATGGTGATCTGCCAAGGCCCCATTCCGGGTTGCCATGGGGACTGGCCTCTCATGCTCAGACTGGGTCACGTTCACCAACGAGAACAGCAGAGAAGTGCTGCAGCAGAAGAACATGAACATTAAAACTCATAATATCTCTGTTTGAGCAACCAATTACATGGAGGCTGAATTTAAATGTGCGCTAAGCTGATTTCTGTTCGTCCCAGCTGTCTGATGTGACTAATGTTTCCATGGCAGTCATGTCAGATTTGCTTTCTGCCTTCTAGTCATGGCATGTGGGCGGCCACAGGGGACCTCGGTGTACAAGGTAGCAGAGTACGCTAGGCGCTTCGGTGTGCCAGTCATCGCTGACGGTGGCATTCAGACTGTGGGCCATGTGGTGAAGGCTCTGTCCCTTGGAGCATCGACTGGTGAGGTTTCATACACTAAAATGTAGGCCTGGTGTAGTGGCTTTGCAGTCATCAAATCAGAATAAAGTCCTCTCCAGCAATAAAGCTGCTTGTCACAGCAGTGATGAGGTTAGATTGGGTGTTTCGACTACATGCATAATTCTCTCCGGTCTCCTACTGCAGTTATGATGGGCTCGTTGCTAGCGGCAACCACTGAGGCTCCAGGGGAGTATTTCTTCTCAGATGGCGTTCGGCTGAAAAAGTACCGTGGAATGGGCTCCCTGGACGCTATGGAGAAGAGCACCAGCAGCCAGAAACGCTATTTTAGGTATGTGGGAGGCTTTAAGTAGTGCGAAGCCAAGTTCTAAGAGCAGCTTTTCACAGTGCTGTGGTTCCATTTGAGGAATACTGATAAATGCATTTTCCACAGTGAGGGCGACAAGGTGAAGGTAGCTCAAGGTGTGTCAGGCTCGGTCCAAGACAAGGGCTCCATCCACAAGTTCGTACCTTACCTGATAGCAGGTATCCAGCATGGCTGTCAGGACATCGGGGCAAAGAGTCTGTCTGTCCTCCGGTGAGTAGTTTGGGTGTGTGAAAAACTTGTTGTAATACAGTTAACTTTTATGTGAATTTAATTTAACACTGTGTGTGTTTCGTCAGATCCATGATGTACTCTGGAGAGCTGAAGTTTGAGAAGAGGACAATGTCAGCACAGGTGGAGGGAGGAGTTCATGGACTCCACTCGTAAGTTCAAAAACACACTTATCTGTATTATTTTCTGTATAATATGCAGAGTAGCAGAATACACTCCACAATCTGTTTTGTTTCACTGGTCATAAATTTCAGACCTGACGTTATCCTCTGGAGGGATCATGTAAAAAAAACAAACAAAATAAACAAACACCCTTTTAAAAGGAAGTTGGTGTCACTTGTAGAAGCAGAAACAACGTGTCTGTTTTCACAACAAGAGCAGGTTATTTAACCTTTACGGTCCAAGAAGTAGGAGTAGGAACTTTAAACTGTCATGACTCTGTTGACTTTCACAGACAGTGTCATCATTATGTTACTAAGAAACAGCTGGCTCCAAATACTACCTGTTCAGCATTAGCATTAGCAAACAAAGGCTGCAATGGAAGATTTGCAAGAAGGGTCAGTGCATTAAAAGAGTAACAGCATTTTTAAATTCCCGTTAATATTAGCCTGAATTGCAGCAAGATTTTAATGTCTTTGTAGTTTTAACTGAAACAAACAAATGCTATTTCTTACCTGTTACTGTTTTTGCTCTTGTGCACTTGCAATTTAGCAGTTTTCTGCTGCATGCATTCAGATAAACTTGTTGTGAAAGGAAAGAGCAGTTTACTGACTTGCAGTTTGTGTAGTTGTAACAGCAATTACTTATTTATATTCAAAAAACACACTTATTTCTCTCTGATTTTTATCTTTCTGTACAGTTACGAGAAGCGACTTTACTGAACGGGGGGATAAAGTGCAGATCATCACGTGCACGTCACATACCCAATCTAACAGTGACCAAATGCTAAACGACACTTCTGCTAAAATTCGCAACACCCACTACATCCTCTCTGCCCTCCCCTGCATCGTACTCTCTCTCTCTCTGATCTAAGCCAGCTGCTTTGGGGAGGAAAGAGGCAGCGTAGCGAAGTGAGAACCTTCAAACGGACACCCGACTCTCTGAACACCTGGGATTTTGCACTCAAGAAGTGACGCATCAGGGTTTTTCGGAATGACATACACATCTTTATTTCAAGTATGCAACCGAGCCCAATTTTTGCGTGTGTGTTGATAGTAGTGAGAGAATGAACTGTGTGCGTGCTTGGTGAATTATGAGTGCCTGAAATAGTTTAAAAATGCGTGGTGGGACAAACAAAGTGAAGGTGCATTGTTGTTATGTATCCTGTTAATATTAGTGAGTCTAAACTAGCCATGGTGCAGATCCCATCAGCATCTTTTTGGGCTTTTTTTTGTGTTCCACGCTTACCAGCACGCTCCCCGTCGGAAGCCTCTCACATCCCTGTTCTTAAACACACCGTTGCGTACATGCAGAAAACAAGACACAACACTTGTCTCTTGATGTGAACTGTGTCCGTATTTCATAGCAATCTTACTTTCTGTTTGCATTTCGAATGAATCAATCATCAGAAGTTTAAGCTACTTAACGACGAGTAGCTGCTTATATTTCAGTGCAGATTGTTTACTTCCTGTGTTGTGGATCCTGAGCTACAAGTTATTGGCCATGGCAATTATCCTGTCGGTATTGTATCCTTCAGTACCATCTACCATCAGTAGACGAAACCCAGACCCACAGTACAACCACTGTGGGCATTAATTTCCCTTTCAAAGACATCTTGAGCCAAATAATCAGAGTCCCATCTCAGTGCGTAGTGTTCATATGGCATATGTTGGGCACAGAAGGGACCAAAAGCTGAAGAATCAGGTATGTTAAAAGAAAAATTAAGCCTAAAATGTGTCAAATCAATCAAAAAGTACACAGAATGAGGAAAATTTCTCTGCCTGTTATTTGAATACTTTTAGAAAAAACATACTTTATATTATACCTGTATAGTCTTGGGAGCATTGAATTGAGCATGTTTTTGATATGCATGTTTGTTTTTTCACTAAGCCAAACATGTCTATATTTATATTCTGCTTTATTGTAATTGCATACGTACTGCCAAGTGCATTTACACTTCCTCTGACACTCTTCTTTTGTAAGTTCAAAACCAAATTTGGTAAACAGGTCACTTTAAACCTTGTCACATGTTCATTTCTGCGTTCCCACTGTGTGGCATAGGTTTACTTTGATGGGTTTATTTCTTTGTTTTTACCAGAGATATGCCTTGAAGCGGGGATGAATAAAGGCTGCACAGCTCAATGATAACGCATAATGCTAAACACCCTCTCACCTCCTTTTCTTACTTTCAAACAGTAACGCTGTGTTTGTTATCATCAGCTTATGTAGGACTATACTTTTCTAACTTTTTCATACTGGACGTTAGTTTGGTCAAATGTAATTGTTTTTTTGTTTTTTTTATTAAAAGTCCCAGATCGTAAGAGTTAAATTGCTTTCTCTAACATACTAATGTACTTAACCCTGCATAGGGTTTACTTGACTAAAAGACTTGCAATCTAAGAAAATTGCAAGAAAATGTGCAAGAGGAACTTGGAGAAACATACACTGATCAGCCAAAAACATTTAAACCACTTGCTTTTTATTGTACAGGCCCCCGTCTTGCAACCCAACAGCCCTGATCCATTGAGACATGGGCACAAGATCTTAGGGGGTGTCCTGTGTTGTCTGGCACCAGGGCACAAGAGGGTGTAATTGCATAGGTGATTGGTTGGGTGTTGTGTGTCAAAGTGACATCCACGTTAATGCCAGGTCCCAAAGTTTTCCTACAGAACATTGAATAATGATGAGAGGATTAATGTTCTTCACTTCATCCTTTAGTGGTTGTGATGTTTTGGCTCATCAGTGTTCACTTGTAGTCAGCTCAAAATGACAGCTGCTTGTTTTCCATTTCCTATCCAATAGAGAAAGAATTCAGGTTTATAAAATGTCTTTTGTGAGGTACTGAGTCCCTGAAGCCCATCTAAAAAGCACAGATAAAAGTGTTAAGTGAGATACTAGGTTTACAGCTTTTTTTTAGTGCTGCACTTTTTTTTTTATAATTTTCAGCTTCATTATATTGCAATATGTTGCCAGAGCACTGTGGTAGCTTTTGCAACCACCAACCAAAACAATATAAATGAGGGCTTTTTAGATGGACAGAAAAGACTCTGTATTCAATAAATCCATAAAGGTTGTTTAAGGAGTATCACTTCAGATGTTTACAGTAAAACACTCAACAGAGGAAAGTTGCTTTTGCTGTTCAATATGACAAAAAATAAAGAAATAAATAAACAAATCAAACTCTATTTGGACTCCTGTCTTGTTGAACATGTTGCAAAGTCACTTTATCTGATGTCTTTAAACGTAAAAGAAAAGAAGCAAAATGTTATAAAACAAACTTTATTAAACAATATGTTGAGCACAGTTTATTTCCAACATAAATAAATTAGTATGCTAGTCATAGAAGATACTGTCAGTGTATGTAGAAGCACAATCCATTGGTTATAAATGCAGGAGGATATAGGTTACATTGTGTGTTTGACCAGTAGAGGGCACTGCTGCACCACAACTGCAAGTAAGATGTGTGGTATATTGATATGGACAGTTTATAGTTTGACAAAATAAATTCTTAACCCATTTATTTAACATGAGAATTTATAACAATGCTATTTCATAGGGTAGGACTTCAGTAGTATTTAATAAGTGCTTAATTAAGTCACAGTACTATCTATTGGAATGTTGGAATGCGATAAAAACATTTGTACAAATAAATTCCTGTTTTCTCCACTCTGTAAAATGTTACTATTCTTTTGACTATATCAAACTTCACCAGCCTTTATCAAACATGTAAAAGTTACAAATAACCTTTTGGCTTTTGACATTCTTGGCACTTAGACCTTCATAGACATTCACTTATAACCGCATAAGAAAGCTCATCAAACCTTCAAAAACTCTGTTTTGGCAGCTGTAGGTATTTTATGTTGTTGACAAAAGCTACCATGCACTTCCAAAAAAGCTTTAAAAAACCTTGACGGTCAACTTTCCATACAAAGCAGGCACACCTCTTTCATTAGTCCTCAATATAACCCTTTCTTTACCAGACTGTCCTTTATAAATCAATAGTCTCACTGCAGATGCTCAAAGCATCGATTTGTCTGCAAACGCTGATGAACTCCTCCTGCACGGATCGGTCTGCCTCGGACGACATGTCCAAGTCCAGGCTCTCCTGCGAGGCCGCTCCCAGTGTATGATAGTGCCTCTGTGGATCAGCACTGCCCTGGTGGCCAGAGGACGGCACATGGCTTGCATCCCCCTGGACAAGCTGACGAGCCTGTCTTTCTGGACTTGGACAGAGTATTAATGAGGAGCCTCCAAGAGAAGCTCGGTAAAGGGAACAGGAGGAGGAGCTGCCCCTCCAACGTTCAGGAGATGAACAGCTGGACGAGGACGACAGGGAGGGAGATGGTGGAGCACCTACATCAGTGTCTCCTTGAGATTGGGTGCAAGGGAGGTTGAGTGGTTGAGAGGCCATTTCCACGCAGGAAGAAGTCCGATAAAGACCAGGGTCAGCTGTTAGAGGATCACAAAAGCTGTTGCTGTGAAGTCCACAGTGGTTGTTTACTGATAGATCACTGCAGCGAATAGGCCTACCAGGGCTGAAGAGGCTCATGGGAAAGAGGGCCTCACTGAAGAGGGCCTCATCTATGCTGCGACGCAGGTTGATGGGCGAAGGTGGCCGCAGATCTGTGGTGGAGTCGCTGGTAAATGAGGATCCACCCGAGGGCTCCTCACCTCCTCCATCCCCAGGTTTCTCTGAACCTTGTAAATCCAAATCCAGGTCAAGGTCTCTGTATGCCAAGGCTCGGTTGCTGTGGTAGAGAAGATCCAGGCCATTTAGACTGCTACCAAGCCTTTCATCCATTAGTGTATAAAGAGGAAGGCTCTCTGTCTCTCCGAGCCCAACAGTATCAACAATGGCAAGCTTCTCCTGCTGGCTCAGGGACCACTGGTAGCTCCCAGGCAGAATGGGCGACTTCGACGCTAACAACTCAGTCCAGCAGCTCCCTGCATCTGGAAGGTGATCCGAACAGTAGACTGGATGTGCGACCACCAGGGCCAAGGTTAGACAAAGGCCGAGCTCACATAGTCTGCAACTGAACTGAAACGCCCACCAAGGCCAAGGAAGGAAGACGTCCTCCCCGCCTGCAACACCCATAGCATTGAGAATTGCATACAACTGCAGTCCTGCACATGCTAAAGAAAACAATGCTGAAAGACAAACAGTTACGGCTGCACGGTCCCAGTCCCGGCTCTCAGCAAAGGGGCAGCGGTTGTAACGCTCAGCAGGTGTCGGAGACGTGTTGTTTAGGTGGTAGATGTGCTTTGAATCTGCCCGCACGTAGATGTAGAACACAAAATAGGCAGCAGACAGAAACGTGGCCAGTGCTACAAAGGCCCCACGGGAGATAATTGAAAGAAAGAGGCAGAGAGGAGGCTTTTGCTGGTAAAACTTGAGTAATGTCACTGGTCCAAATGCAGCAGCAAAGTGCAAGAAAACCAGGCAAGCCAGGAAACAGGGTCTTTGGAAGGCTGAGTAGGACAGCTGCATTCTTGAACGCATGGAAAGGAGCAGAAAAACCAGACCAAAAGCAGCAGTCAAGCAGGGAAACGGTGCTTCGTAGAGCATCAGTGAGGCCTCTGTGGAGGGTAAACGGTCTTGGTGGCCATAGGCATCATACAGGAGCGAGAAAGATCTTGTGCAACCAGCAGCTAGTAGAAACAGGCTGACCAGGGCAAAATAGCCACACCCAGATGGGCATCTTAGCGGCAGGCAGAGCAGGTTGAGGGCTGAGGCTAGCGTTAGCACTGCAAAGGCGCAACCAGCACCGTAAACATGTACTTCCCAGGCCAGACCCCAAGCTGCCATAGCACTGTTCCAGTCTGTGTATAGCGGCACCAACATGAGTGGAGCTGGGATCAGAAAGGGGTTGATTGATTGGTTCTTGGCAGTGGTATTTTGTGTGGGCTTAACATCTGAGGAGGTTGTGGAGTCCCACGTGTCGGTGAGGTTGCAGATCCCGGAGCGCTCTTTATTGCAGTCTGGAAGGAAGGTGACGTCTTTTTCCGTCAGGCTGAACATCCAGTCTTCAGTGTATGCAGGAATATGGGGATTTTCTCGGAGAATGCCTGGAAATGAAATAGAAATTAGTGATCAAATTAGCTTCGAGAGAACAACATTATTATCTGAATGATTAATTGGAAGGTTAATAACTTTTGTGGTATTTTTCTGCACTGTCTGAGGAAAATGGACAGCAAAGGCCTTTGTGAAGTCATCTCTCTCTGCAACATTTTAAATATTGTATCCCACATCTTTAACATGCTGTAAGAAAAAAAACCTTCTCTTGTTTTGCCTGCTTGAACCTCATGAGAGGATAACTGCACAAAGGCTGATATTGTCCATTTCCAGGCACTTGCAATTTTCAATTACCTTAAACATGAATACCACAAAAGTAATTAACTTATAACTTTCTACACAATCACTCAGAGTTGAACTGCATGTGCTTTAGAGGTCTGTAACTCATCTCCATCTACCTTAGGCTACAAACTAAGCCTTCACCTTCTTGTGTCTGGGCCACAAAACAAATTGGCTCAAGCTCACGATGGGGTGAAAGCGTGCCTTTTCTCCTAATGTGCTAATCCTGTTCAAAAGCATGCAAAAGGCAACTTCAGACTGAGCTGAACCCAAAAGCAGAGGCAGTGGTGTGTGTGTGTGTGTGTGTGTGTGTGTGTGTGTGTGTGTGTGTGTGTGTGTGTGTTTGTGTTAGGGATCAGCCCACTCAGAGCCACAGAGCGAGTTTCTCTCACATTACGTAAGCCATCTGGAGTTTCCATGCGAGTACAGTTAATTATGTTTGTGTTAGACAGGTTTTAGCACTGCAAAGGAAATTGTTTAGCTTTGGAAATTATGGAGTTGCCGTGTATTTATGTGTTTGTGTGAACATTACAGAGACGCCTGCAACATTTTTCAGCCTCCTAGTCTCCACATTAGTCTGCTTGACATCATGGACCCTGTTCCTTTCTATAGCATCATCACTTGCATGCTATCTTTCTACCACAAAAGAGTCTAATTGTGGCTGTTCCAAATCCTTGCTCTATCTAAAAAAAAATAAATAAATACTCAATTGCAGCAAAAGAGAAGCTGCTTCTTGTTGCACCTGCTTTTTGCACACACACACAGGTTCATCAGTCATTTTGCAGCAAGCTTATCAGAGAAAAATCACTCCTCCATAAAGAGCCCAGGTGCTATAATGCTCCACAGTGACAGGAAAAAAGGAACAGGATGAACTGACAGTACAGTAAATCACACAGTGGCAGGTTTAATAAAGTGCAGACACCCCTAAATACATTTTGCAGTCATTTCTGTGGCAGATTAGAGATTTTAAAAATGTTGCTAAATACAACCAAAAACCACTGTCATAGCTTTTGTATAAAAAAGTTTTAAAAAAAGGGTTTAAATGTGTCCAGCGATGCCTGGGGAACACATTACAGTGGGTGGTAATGTTATGTGCTAGTTAAAGAACTTAAATTTGCAGACATCAGCACCACAAAACCCCTAAATCTTTGCGTATAGATTGAAGATGTCTAATTCATTGCTTAAGTAAAACTACAAGCAGAGTTCGTGTGGTTTTGCATTATTTTAAGTCTTCCTCATCTGTCTTTGAATGTACTTTTATGGGTTGTGTTCTTGTGTTTCCCATCCCACCCTGTCCTGGTCCCCTAATTCACTTCTTTTGTTTATGATTTCCCTTTGACACCCGCCTTTTAAAAAAGGGGAAACTCCCATAGGTGGGTTTGTTATTTTTAAACTGGTACAGTTTTCTGCTCCCTTTGACTGCCCTGATTTTTTTTTTTTACAAGTCTCTTCCCATGCTTCATGTTTTCTGCTCTTCGCCTCTCTTTTCCAGTTGCACAGATTCGATGCATGGCAGCTGTTTCTTGCATCATGTTTAACATCTGTAGATCTGCAGCTCTTGCTCTAAAGTGGGGAGAGTTAAACGGTTGACAGTGTGTGTCTGCTGGTAGCCTTCTAACATTATGACGGTGCTCATATGCAAAGAGCCTGAATCTGTTCGTCTGTTTGTGCATTTGTACGTGTTCAAACTTGTGTGTTGACACTTGATGCGATCAGGGAACAAAGTCTTTCTCTTTTCCTGCTTCACATCCTAAAGAGTGAAGGGTTTTCATAAGTGCTTCAGTATTCGCTTTTTATCGCTGCTCTTCTATCTACATTCATGTTGGCAGTCTTTATCAATTCTTTCCATTTATCTTCTGACCTCAGAGATGAATAACTGTCCCAGGTTGTGATGACAACGTCAAACTCAAGGAAATATGACTCCACTGCCAGCAACTGCTGCATCTTTTTCTCTGTCGCACGGTGCAGCAGTTTTCATTTCAAACATCCTGAGCTGTATTTTGAAGCCAGATGACGTTCTCAACAGGAGGAAAAACAGCTTTTAAAAAGGCTTTGTTTTTGCATTGATGCGCTGTTTTTTAATTAAAACCCTGATGACTCTTTAATAGCTAAAGTGAAATGTTGTTTTGATGGCTCCCACATGCGTAATTCTAATAATGGTCCCTCACTGTTACACAACACTAAATTGCCATTGTTCAGAGGAAATATGGCAGAGAATTAGATGTGTGAGTATCATTCAGTTCATTTGGATATGTCGTCTTTTCACACACTGCTGCTGTTCTGCAAGACAAGTTCAATCATTACAGTTATTAAGTTAGTTTGAGTGTAACATATGCCTGAGGGGAATGACAGAACTTTAAATATAGAGTTCTGAGATATCTGAATGACATTTTTAAGATTGCAAATAGCCTAAAACCATTTTTGATTAATGAAAAAACAGAAAATATAACAATTCAAGTCATTTATGAAGTAAAAAAAACACAAATATTGAACATCCTGACAGATCAAACAAGCAACTTGAAGACATTAACTAACTTGCAACAGAAATCTTCCAAACTTTTTTGACATGTAGTGAACTGATAAAGCGATTCATCAAACTGAATAAATCCTTGTCTGCAGCTACACCAGCAGCTCTGTCAGGCTGCAATGCAGTGCCAGCAAGGCAACGTGCTCACAAGATATTTTAGAACAAACCCTCCAGTAGTCAAGACTTTTCAATTAAAACCACAAAAGTCAACTGCATGGTGGTTGTAGTGGAAAAGACGGGATCACCATTAAGATTTATCATTTTGAAACTGTGAATATCTGTAAATATTTAATCTATTCTCAACCCAAAGTGCAGGGCCATCCGCCCCACTGACCGACATTGCTGTCCTTTGAATGTGCTGCCAGCATTGCTAATAACAATTAATCAATAGTTGCAGTAATCATTACTTATAGTATCAAACTAGAACAATATATGCACATTTAATTTGTCAAGATCCACACTGATTCGAAACCAAATGCGCTGGTGCTCAGATGTCAAGCTGAGAGAGGAGCTCTGTTTAATCTTTGTAAAAGTCCTGACATTAAATATGCCACTGCTCTAATAAACTCGCACGGTGTGACTGTGCTGATAATGTCATCCTGTCAAAGCAGACAGTAGCCATGTGGGATATATGTCCAGAGCGTAAAACAAACACACAGCTGCAGGCATTTTGAATGTGGGGCTCACTGATAAAGTAGGTGGAGTTCAGCACAGTGTTCTGCCAATAACTTGTCAATCCATTTGTTTACTTAACAGGGCGATAGTGATGATTTGGATGCCACCGTGTCAGGCCGAGTGGAAAACGTGACGTGTATTGAATTAGTGCCATGTTTTGTTGCCTCACTCTTGCTGATAAATGTCACATCTAAGCCGGCGGGCTGGCCGGGCAGGATGGACGGGGTTTGGTATGTGGTGGCTACAGTACAGCGACGGATCAGAGCGTTACGTTCCACTGCATGCTGCTCGGTCATCTGACACATTCCTGTGGGAACGAGTCTCATGCTAGACAGTAGACGCATCTACAGTAGACAGACACGGCCTGGAATGCAAAGTGCTTATAGACAGAAATAAGTGGTTAAGATTTTAAAGATTTTAAAACAGCTGGGACACTGGTAAACATGAATGAGAAATGGTGATAAATTACGGTTTCTTCTTGGCATATAATCAATTTAAAACAGCACAAAGACATTCAATTTAAAGTTTAACCTTGTCAAATTAATTGATTTTTTTTACTTATTTTGAAATTGATGCCAAAACATGTTTCAAAAAGTTTTAAAAAAGACAAGAAAAGATTGGAAAAGTTATGTGATGCTCAAATTCTTTTTTTTAGTTTTAATATCGACTTTTCCAGCCCAAAGACAACAGACATTTCCATTCTGCTAAGCTACGATAGCATGGCTAAAATCATACGTCAGGGTTTAATTTAATGAACATGGTAATATTCTGCATTTCTCTTCTTTAAAATGCCTGCAGCGATTAAGTGATGATTACTGTGAATATTTGATATAAACTTCTGTCTAAATCAAAGGAAATTTAAATCCTGGAGTTGTTGTAAAGTGATTCAGTGAATTATTAATACAAAGCACGAGCGCAAAGTCTGCAAGATAAATGAACACTAATCTTCTGAAAATCAGCAAGCCGGTATTACATGACTTGCTTCTCAGATCATTTCTTGTGAGCACTAGTTTCATTTCGGTCTCAGTCGAAACACCATTAAGGCTCAGGGGCCTGTATTTATGTCTTAATTTCTTTGAATTTTGCCAGTAAATCTTAAAAAGTCTCACCTGAGGCGCCCTAATCTGTGGACAAGCTGAGGTAATAAAGGTGAAGGATTCGTCTGATGTTACAGTAGCAACACACACTCACACACACACATCTTTAATTGGCTTACGTTTCGATCCTGCATCATGAAGCTCAGAGTTGCATGTACTTTTCATCTGATTTCCCTCATTTTCAACTTGGCTCACGTCAGAAAAAGCAATTTAGTCAGAGCTCACGGTGAAGTTAGATCATGCATACTGACGAAGTAGTAGTTTTGTGTGTGTGTGTGTGTGTGTGTGTTTGTGTTGGGAAATGTGAGGCTGAGAGTTTATCTGCACTCACTGCAGAAGCACCTGCTGCGGATCCATTAAAGCAAATGGAGGAGTTAGCATCATAACTGTAAATTTGTTTTTATGTGCTGCTGATGTTATCAACAACAGATTTTTTGCTTTAGGGAGGACACATTGAAAAATGGCAGGTGACAAACTGAGCGAGTGAGTGAGTGAGTGAGTGAGTGAGCCAGCCCTGTGGCTTCCTATGATCATGGCACATTTGACAGGTCTATTTTTGAAAATCACTTGACAACATCTGCTATTCTGGGAGAGGTAATGTGGGTTACATCTGCTCCTGTGGACTGGGCTGAAAGTGAGTCTTTTCATAAACATACTTTACCAGAAATCAAGTTGACAATGGAGAACTAATATATTTGACAATATATTTGCTCAAAGGATAAGTCTAGTTATTTTCTGTATTTTTCTTGGTGTCAACAAAATAACTAAAAAAGACCAAAGAACATAATGTTTTGTATGTTGGTTCTCTCACCAGGTAATAAATCACACATCTATTATTAAAGCAATTTGACACCCTACTAACAAATTGGTTGAAAAACACAATAAATAGTAATGTTTTATTGACCGTAGCTGACGTGTGCAGCAACTCTTCATTTTAAAATACTCTGCTGCCATTGGCCAACACTTCATCAATACTTGTGTGCTTTTTTAGTTTTTTTAAAGGCAGCTATTGTCAGCAGATCAATGATTATTTATCACAGAGATGGTACAACAAGGGAATATTTGTTTATCTGACGGCCATTGTTCCCCATTTTTCTGCTCTCGGGAGTTTTCCAAATATCACAGCTTGAATGAGCAGTTTTCTGCTCCCCTTGGAAGCAATTAGTGGCCTCAGGCAAAGGATGCAGGGTAATTGTTTTTCCCAGTCCTCTGACAGATTAACTGATATTGAAACAGCTAGAGGACAGCTTATGAAAGAAACATGCATTCTTTTCATTCGTCCTCCGTACAGCGTGGTGGTGCCAACACATGCTCGAAGCGGATGAGAGTTTGAACTAAGTTTGTCTGTTTGTTTGGTGTCAGAGGGATTTTGTTTTGCTCACCTGTGCTCTGCGGCCGGGACGGCGTTAGCGGCTTAGCGGATGGCGTGGAAATGTCTGCCAAACTGGTGTCACCGCCCCCGTCTGCTAAAGGAACCGCACCTTCCTCAGCCTCCTTAGCCTCCTCATCCTCTTTGCCTGGCAGCTCTGGGAAGACACATGCAGTTTAACCTCTGAGCCATTTCAAAGCAATCAGGAATACAATTTAAAGAACACAAAACACTGCAGCTCCAAGTAGTCTGAGGGAAGCAGATTAGCAAACCGGGAGCCTGCCAAAAGAAAGTTTAACCCCTCCCTGTTCTCTGCACAAAGCATGTCTTAGACTTCACACAGCCAAAAAAAAATGGAAGGTCTATATTTCTTAACCCAGTTCTGTCAAACGGATCGACCCATCATCCACTTAGTTGTAGCCAGTCATCCATAGCACAGTAGTCTGGCCCTCTGTAGTCTAATTACATTGACATCCTGATGTGAGTGTGTGCATGGGCGCGCACATCCTGGTCCATCACAAATCCAGACCCCTCATATAATCGTTTGTCTCAGCGCGATAAAGCGGAGGAAAAACAAGGGAAAGCGTTTTATAAAGAGCTCCGAGAGAGAAAACAGAGAAAGAAAAACCAGGAGACAGGGAGAATTAAGAAGTAATGACGACATGACAGAGCCACATCATTGTCTTTTTCTCTTTGGTACGCGCACAGAATATGTTGTCACAGTCAGCCCTGTGCACAGGGTTTGTATGTTTTACAATAAAGTGAAGCAGTTATAAATGAATGATGGACTAGATGAGCTTTGAGGCAATATTCAGTGAGCGAATCTGTTGGGAAAAACTGATGATGAAGCCAAGGATGCCAGGTAGTGTTTGTTTATGGCTTCGAAATGAATATTAATAAAAAGCTACCATGGCATAAGGCTAGTGGGAGGAATAATGAGCTATAAAAACAATCATGACTGCTACGAGGCAATGCAAGCTACTATCATGCCGTATAATCTAGGTCATGCTCGTAGCACCCGAGTTAAATGTAAGTTTTTTTAAGTCTCCAGTGTAAAATGTGCTTTATTGCGCTGATGGCCTCAAGACAGCTGGAGATCTGTCTTAGCCAAAACAGAGGGAGAGTGATGAGTAACAGAGACATGTACTCACAAAAAAATGTTATGTTTCTCAGAGCAAGTTTTGATTTGAGACTCACAGCCTTTTAGGCAAATCCAAGTCCAGTGAGTCTTCATAGCAAAGCTTCTAAAGTCCTCATTTTTGTGACATAAAGCTCCTCAGAGCTTTTGACCAACAGTGTTTATTCTACTATAAATTAGTCGTGTTATATTTTGAGCTTCATATGTTAAAATTTCAACAGTCCTACCAATACAATTTTTCTTAGCTTGTGCATCTTAACCTTTTTTTTTAACAAAGTTTCCAACAGTTCCCATTATTCTTCAATGTAGCAAAAGGACAAAAAGGCAAGAACAACTTCAAGCTACTAAACATGAATGTAAATGACACGAGACTTAAAATATCAAATCAATCTGAAGTCAGTTTCCTTGAAATTTTTTGCTGTTCCAAGTTTTTGGTTTTTACAGTTAATCCATTGTGTGCTGAGACATTGCACACCACAGCTGGATGGCTGCTGCATTTTAGATCTGCAGTACAGACACTGTGATGTGCCTCTAGATTAAATTACAACATCTAATAAGATCTGCTACAAATGAGATGGGAGGACAGTGAACATGTGCACTCACTCACACACACAAAGAGTGGAACTCTTAAGCTCATCGCAAGCAAATTTACTGATGACCAGCTATTTACAGTACAGAGACTCTGCTGACGGGGCGAAACGAGAAGAAAAAGTGGATAACAAAGAGAGGGGGAGTGAATCTGCATTTTACTTATTGAACAGCTCAACAACCCACATCTGCTGAATTATCATTTCACTGTCTAAAACTAATTAGCACAGCCTCTTTGCAATCATGTCCTTGAAATATGACGATCTATCTGTTGTTTCTCCGTTGAAGAAGAATCTGCCTGTAAATTCTCTTCTCCTCAGGCTGTGAATGGTTGTTTCTTCACATGCACGCAGAATGAAAATTGTGGTTTCATCCAGAGACAACGCCTAAATTGGATTTAAAATAGCGCCCACAGTGGGCGAACTTGTTGGCCGTTTTGGTGTGGTAGTCATTCAGTGCAGCGTTGCAGGAGCTCCTCGTTATCTACAGCTTTCAGAAATAATAAACAAAAGATGATGCCGCACTCCATTACGCCCTGCTTTATCTACATAAGCCCGGAGAGAGCTTGTGAAAGAAAACATGTTTGAGTTTGCAGCAAACACACTGAGCTTAGAGTGATAAGGAAGAAAAGGAATAGTTGCATAGCAGTGCAGCAGAAAGTTGGATGCTCCTAATCAGATAAATGGGATGAATTTTTTTCTCAATCTTCTTGCACATAATTGCATCATGTTGCTAATTTGGCTCATTTTTTATAGTTTACTCAGAAATCTGTGGTTAGTCCATCACGCTGCAAAGACACGCTTTAAAATCAGACTGAATAAAGGTGAGAAATAATCCAGACTGTTCCACAAATGCATTTTCACATTAGTCAGAGTAATTTAGCCTGAGTGCAGTGGGTTAAATCCTAAAAACAAACAGGCCAAACCCAGTGAGTTTTTACAAACCTCATGGCCTGGTCTGGTAAAAGAAGCCATTATGAGAAGATTAACATAATATTAAAGTCACCATAGTGTTCTCTATTTGCATTTAAACCCCTTTTTCAATGTAATTTCTATACCAGGGCATCAGATATTCATGTCACACGCTCTGCCTCCCTTAATCATTTAATCTGTCAATGGCCGTGCTTTAGCTATTTGCTATAGTGCTCTAATCACAGAGACAATATATCCTTGGATGTATTAATGGAGTGTGTTAAGGGTCTAGTCTTGACGCTTCCAGTTGGTGCAGCATACAGTAATGGAAATGGTTGGAGGAGGGGAAATAAGGAGCAGGATGGAGGGAAGCTTTTAGGAGGAAAATGTACTATAGTGGTTATGCTTTAAAATCACATCAGCCTCAACTCCCAGTTCTTCCTCTCCTTTTTTTTTTTTGCTGCTCTCTCTTCTTAATATTGCACTTGCATGGTGGAGTGTCCCTTCGCAGAGGATTTGACACATGCAGAGCGTTGCTGTTTTCATTTTATACCTGACAGCCTCCTCAAGGGCAGTGCCACACAGCAGATGCTCCCTAGATCAATGAAAATCCGTTCGTTTGTGTGGGGAAGATGTCCCACACCTCCAGCAGGGAAACAGTGCAGCTTTAAAATAAATCCCAGGAAACACATAGAATATTCACACTGGGATAATGTATGATAATGCAGGGGTGCCGTGCTTTCATCTTCATATTAGTCTCCTCCTGTGTCCTTTGGCAAGGTGTTAGCATTATAACACTGCAAGACTCCGGTGCAATACTAAACCAAGCAGGATAGTGGAGTGAAGAAAAGCACCATATTCTATTGGTTGCCATTTCTCCATGGCTGACCAGAAGAAGCCTCTCATTCCTGTCGAGACATTTTTCGACCTTCAATGCAGCCTTAGCTGACATGTCATGAAAGAGAAGTGACAGGGATTTGTGTTTGTACATAGGCAAAAAAAGATTGCAAAAAGAGGAGGGAGGCAGGGAGGGAGGGAGGTGGCTAAATGGCAAGAAGCATGTTCAGCATCCATGAGCAGCGACTGGCGAGCGGTCGGTCCCACAGGAGAAGTGGTAGTTTCGCTGAGTGTGCGCTCGGAATACTGATACATGGCCATGGCAGCCCTCCCCATCCCGGCCAAGGCCTCTATCTCTTCTGTATGCACAACTGAAAACAAGTGCAGACACAACACTGGGCGCTGCAGACAAAACACAACATCATGCTTTCAGCACAAGCAGTGCAAAGCAGTGTGGGAAATACAAGATCTGGAATGATTATATTCCAACATTGCATAATAACATTTACTCTCAACTCTTGAGTTTCCACTAAGAGACTGTCAGTATACTTATGGGCATTATGTAGAATATATTGTTATCTGTAAGTATTCAAGAGGTTATTCTAAGAGTCAATTTTGCAAGTGGACAGGAAAAAGTCATCCGTGAAGTAAAAAATAAAATAAAATAAAATAAAATAATCTCTCTATTTCTATGAAAACCACACAATTTATCTGTTGGAGGTCATGTGATCTGTCATGTGATTAAGAGCTTTAGGTGAATATTAAAAACATAAATAATATATATTTAAGGGATAAAATTATTCAATGGATGGAGTATGGAGCCAAAAATGTGTTGATAATTTGCATTCAAAATTGTTACTGTTGCAGATATTTAAATATGTGAGCAAAAAAAAGCATTTTGGTATTAGGAAGATAAGGATTTTGTTTATTTATTTTTACCTTTTTGCATTTTTTGGCACTAACCAATTGTGAACTGTAAAAAACCTCTTTATTATTGTTTACCTCAGTGGTTGTGCGGTAGTCTTTAGACTAAAATTATATTTTTTTTTTAATTAAACAAACAGATTTGTGGCTGGATGGCAGCAATAAGCTAATGGACATGCGCTAACAGACTGTCATGTCCCACACATGCTGAGGAAACAGTGAGGACACAATTGTGTATACATTCACCAAAGAATCCTGCTTTTATCGGCTGGACACCGAAGCTCCCTGGCTGAGAATAATCGACTCATCATTTTCTGGCTCAACCTCTGACCCGACATGATGAATGTGTCTGTACCTGGAGGACAACGTTCCTCTGAAGACTCATTAAGTACATAGACACCAGACTGCCACCAGTGGTTGGGGGAAGGGCCAAGAAGAAGAAGGTTTTGCCTCAATGTCGTGTCCTGAAACCTACTGGCTGCCAGTCGCTGCTCTGGCTCATTGTCTGTGCCTTTTCGTTCTCTGTGGAGAACAAAACTCCCATCGAGCAGCATTCAGTCAAATACTTTTTCCTTCTATTCACTGAGGTAATGGCCTGTGCAATGTTGGAGTGGAACTGCTGCTTGAAAACTCATTACAGACTGTTAAAGGAATTACTTAAGATTTTTTTAAATAGTGCTGCAGAGGTGATGTATATTTGTGGGCCAACAGAGAAGTTAGCATCCCCCTGGTTCCCTTGGCAAAAAGGCAGTTGTTTATTTTTCCCACTGGCTTTTAGTTTATCGAAGAAAATAAATCTCTGTGGCAAACAAAAGTTCAAGATATTAACATGTTTGTTTTACGGCATAACATCACAAATCAATGTTTGTGGCATATATTTTATCAGTGCTAAGCTTCCTACTACACTACACAATATACACGTTATAACTTAACCTATAGAGTTTAATGTTGGAATTAGAATAGTTTTCAAGGCTTCATTGTTAAGACACTCTTTCTGACTGAGATTAACCAACATTTGAACAAATATCTCATCACTGCGATCATGTAAATGTTGACTTGAGGCTTGTATTTAATGATTATTGACAGAGTTAAACATGATCCGGGTTTATGCTAATGTCGGACCTTTGACTACTCGCCATGTCAGAAATACCATTGATCAAACCAAACTGTCCGCAGCCTTTTGACAGCCACCTATTGAACGCTTAGGACCTGCCTGCCCATGATTGATCACATCTATTGAGTCAATCCAGCCACCATTGATTTCTTTAACTTTGCTTACCTCCCGCTATTGGAGTGTTGACCCTTTGTCTCTGAGTTGTGCTTGTTATGGATTCTGGCACTGGTTTGTGATCAATCCCCATGGCAGTGGTAATTACCCCTGGCTGTTCCTCCACGGGCCCTGACCTGGCCTCAGAGAAGCCCAGGTCAGCCTCACTCTTAGTGGGGTGAGTTTCTGTCAGTGTGACCTCTTCGGCATGGAGGGTAAAATTAACAGTCGAGTACTGGGGTTTTCCGACAGACATGGTTTGTGAGGGCGTCGGTGTGTCATCCGCCAGTCCTGCAATTGTTGTCGTGGTTTGGACTTCTGCCCATGTCAAGGCAGTGGGAACTGTGGTCTCGGGTGCTATCGTCGAAGAGATCTTTTGTATAAATTCTTCAGCATCCTCTTTATCAGTGAGTTTGTCTGGTAGGTGTTGTGGAGTGGCACCCATGCTGGGTCCTGCTGTTCGTGCGGTGCCCCGTGGTGGGTGGGTATGTGTTGCGTTTTGTTCAGGAGTGTGTGTGCTGGTGAGACTGTTGGTGAACAGAGTGTTTCTGATGGAACTGCCCGTGGCAGAGTAGGAGTCTGAAACAAGAGTATCATTGTGTCTCTGTGCTGAGCTGCTGTGTGGAGAATCTGATGTCCCCGTGGGAAGTGATTCTGTTCCTATCCTCGTCACGCTGGTTAGGAGCCCCTGAGTCAAAGAGGTGGGTGGTTCAGAGGCTTCAGAAATGCTCCCTTCCCCTGAACCCGACTGGTATTGCAAGTGATCGATTGGCTCTGTCAGCCCTTTGGCAGTTGTGGTCAGTGCAGTAGCCTTGTCTTTACTGTCCGAACGCCGAAAGGGGTTAGGGAGGCTGAAAGAGAAGGGATTTCTTGGCCACCAGGAAGAGCTTTGTTTATTTTCAGGTGGGTTTTCTTTTGAGGGTGTCTGTCCCCAGGGGGCCTCTTCATCAGCCACAACCTGCCTGTGAAGTAGCAAAACACCCCAGAAACAGAGAGCCAAGGTCCGGAGGAGGCGAAGCATGCTGTCGACAGTGGCTCACGGATCGGTCACATGTTGTTCTCCATCCTCCTGCTCCCTGAGGCGGGTTTGGCTGACTCTCCGGCAAAATGACCTAAAAGACAAGAACACACTGAGTGACACACTTTTCATCCGTTCTTCAGGCAGCTAAATTTAAGTCGATGAAAACTTGATAGAATTTTCATCTGTTTCATTTTTCTTTTTCGTCAAACATTTTTGGAAGGCCAGGTTTCCGTTTCTTAGAGTGTGGCCTGCTTTTCAGCTGTTTTCCAGACTGTAAACTATGCCACCAAATTCAAGGGACTGCTGAAGTTAGTAGGCTAAAAAAAAATAAATATGTCAGCCGCCACAAATGACAACAAGAGCCTAAGTATCATGGACAACCCACAATTAGTGGTGTCCTGTCAGATGTGGTGGTCAGTGCTGTTGCTTACATGCATACTGTGTTGCAGTGGTTGGGCGGCTACACAGACTGACCAATTAGAGAAGGACCTTCTATCCATATGTGGTCCATTCAAAGAGGAATGGTCAAGAAATAAAGTGTGTGTGAGTAGAGTTGGGGGAGGTTGGTGAAGAATTAGGGTCCGAGTTGCCAACGTAAGAAAAGGGGGACCTCTTTTTCTTTTGTTAAGTGCCGAGTGGTTCAAAGTCACTAGCCTGTTGCCTCAGTGAAAAGATTGGAGCACCAGAGGAATTTCCCCTGTGAGAACAACAACCTGTATGCTTTAGCTGTACTTAACTCCCCACTAAATCCCCCCCAACCCCCTCACTGCTTGCTTTGGCCTTGTTCTCTTTCAATCTCAGATTTATTTGTCCTTTAAAGCAGGAAGAGAGAGATCTGTTTATGTGGTTAAAAAAAAAAAAACATCAATATTCATCACAGAAATTCAATATCACAGTTAAGTTCTCTCCGGCTTCTGTCGTACTCTCACTCTCTTTATGAGGGTTGTTTCACAATTTTTTTTCCCTCATTGTCAGCCTCTGTTCTTCTGTCTGACAAGTTAATTTACGAGTCACTTCTTACCCTAATCCACACCAATTCTCCCCGCTCTCTCTTCCCTTCAATATGCAAACACAAGATCAACCCACCGCTGCTGCCGAAAGAGTCTCAGGCTCATTCTCACTGATCTGGAGAGCCCGGACTTGACCTGCCATCTCCCTACTCTGTTCTCGCCTGGAGGGATGAAACCACTCTGAATACACAGTCAGATGCTGAGATATGAAGACTGACTACAGGGGAGGGGGGGTGTCAAACATAGAGCTTCCCACACAATCTCTGGTTTTAGCATTTTTTGACTGAATAGCATGAAAATCAGCTGCCAATGAGGTGAGGTTGTTTTTAGATGCCTGTGTGATCGAGCTCGCACCAGCCAACCCACACACGGTCACATTTTTTGTGTGCAGAGATATGATTTTAGATGAGTTTGGATATGACTCGGCGTGTTTGTGCAATTGTGTACGTGTCCACCCGCATGTACTCTTTTATAGTCACTACACACCCACACAAACACACTTTGATGACTTCTTAAAGACATTTATAAACCAATAAAGTCTTAAAGAAGTTTGAAAAGAAAGAGGATATCTTATTAAGAGACTAAGTTTATCTTAATTAGTTGGAAAGCTTGGTGGAAATTATTCTCTATCCTTGATTGCCTTTTTGTTGATTTGATGCATGACTTATAAATTATTTAGACAGTAACAGGAGCATGCATGATTTATATTGGCTAACATTCTCACATTTCACGTCAGTATCACCTGGAGTGGTAAAAGGAAACTCATTCAGCATGCAAAATGTCCAATCCTGTTCATAACATATCTTTATGCATGTTTTTAATTTTATAATTGTATAATCACTCAGTGAAAAGACCTTTATGGTTAATATTTTTCCTAATATTTTGAACCAGATTTACAGTTTTGAGAAGATTCAAGCGTACACCATCATGTTCTTTTCAATCTCTCAGTCAAGTAGGAGACTCTCTTTTCCTAATTTTTTTTTTTTAATTATTTGACTCAAGTAACATAGCAGATGGTATTTTGTTGATGGCTGACTCATCTTGGCATGGCACACATTAAAAGGCCTTTTCTTGAGGATCTTTTTTAGTCATACCTCTTCAAACTGCACAGCTGAAGTTCCAATTCACTAAAAAATCTGCTTCGACCGTAACATTATTTTTAACTCTTTTAAAAATTCCAATAAAGGATTTATCTTCTCTCAATCTGTCATGGAAATACAGACGGGCTCTCTTCAAGGTCAGGATTTTCTAAGATAGGCCGTATTCTTGAGTCCCTGCTGGGATGTACACTCATGTTTGCCTGCTGTGACCAAAACATGACAATGAGAGCAATGAGTGTGAATCAAAACATGAAAGTTGTGAGCAAAAAAAGACAACAACATACCACACAGTGTAAGGGAATTGCAGAGTTTGGGGATCATTTTTAATGGGTTTATCGTCAAGTGCAGCTACTGTCATGTACACAAAGTCATGTGACCCCTATAGGGAAAATTTTAATGTTAATACGTACAGGTTTAATATGAAAACAACACTTTTTTTCTCATTAAAAGTAACATAATTAGTGTTTATCAGTTAGGAACTGCTTTAACCAATCAC
This sequence comes from Acanthurus leucopareius, assembly GCA_029814765.1. Taxonomy (NCBI): domain Eukaryota; kingdom Metazoa; phylum Chordata; class Actinopteri; order Acanthuriformes; family Acanthuridae; genus Acanthurus; species Acanthurus leucopareius. The sequence goes on along the minus strand of JAQMCX010000037.1, from coordinate 6,990,292 downwards.
AATATTGACAACATCTTAAACAAACTAGCAATTAAGCTAACAGATTGATTTCCTAATGTACTAGCCACTAATGAATCGAAAAACAGCACCACAGCTGGTGCTTTCCTATAATCCCAGATTGGGCCTTTAACTTTTTTGTCACTGCACGTCACTACATCAAACACATGCCTGTTAACTGTTAGTGAAGGCATTGTCTGCTCTGACGGGCAGCAGAAGTGGAAAAGCAACTATAAAAAGTGTCTGTGGGGAAATTTTTACAAGTCCCTTCTATTATTTCGCCGGCGTTTTGTCTCGCTGCTCCCGACAAAGATGGGGCCTGCCACTGTGGCATGCTCAATGGAGCAGAGAGGGAGGAAGAGGAGGAGAGGCAGAGAGCAAAAAGACAAGGGCAACAGAGGAGATAGAGAGAGAAAGAGAGAGACAAAGACTCTATATTGACATTCAGTTGCGGCAGTCTCAGTCCAGGAGAGTAAACTCTGCAGCAGTCTCCCTGATGCTCATTTTAGTTTGCTGCCAGAGCCTCGTTTATTAACTCTGCAAACAGACTCCTGTCTTTCAAATTAGTCTGTGTGTGTGTTCACGAGAAGCCCCCCCACCACCCCCACCCCTCTACTCCCCTCACTCCTCTCAGGACTATCAGCCATCTTGCTCTCAATCAGCCTCCAACTTGCCGTACCTTTATTTCTCCATTCTAAATTAATCTGAGTTATGGCATTACAAGCCCGATAACTGTGATCATAACAAGGCCACTGAGGACGAGCTGACAAAAGACGGAAACATGAGGTGAGGAGTGGAGCCTCTGAAAAATGAAAGAAGAAGAAAGGGGAGGGAAAATAAAAAGGAAAGCTATAAAAGGAGAGGAGACTGAATTAGAGGTGTGTGTCGGTCCTGAGTGATTGAAATTGAGAGGCTCCACACTGCGGGGAGCCACAAATGGAGATGAATTGAGAGTGGCCCATGTCATTACTATTTAACAAACCTGCTATAGGCACGGCGAGGTCTGCGGATCAATGACACAGTACAAGATAATCGAGTAATTTCGCCTCCCTGCAAATGGCCACTGTTGTGGGTAGCAGTTGTTTTTCTCTCATTATACTGTGTGGGTGTGCATATTTACAAGCACCAGTTCTGTCCTCTAGCATTATTTCCATGGTTATATGAAGGTATGCTTGCGTTCAAGTTTGTATTTACATGTTCAACCTCCCATCCTGTGTTTTCGATTGCAGCTCTTTGGCATCACAATCTTTATCTTCCATCTGAAGAGTCAACTCATGGCTTTTTCCTGTTGTCCTCTCCTGACTTTGACGCAGAGCGGAGATGTCAATACTGCACAGATTCGATCTGAGCGGCTGCTTCAAGCCAACAGGGACTTATTCTGACTAAAGCATCACATTTAAAGGGCTTTATGAAGTGTTAGAGAGATTAATGGAGGGACCAAGTGTCAGTTTATTCATCTATCAATACATGAACGTGACATTTTAGCCTTATGACAGTTTGGGAAAAAAATAATGCCCAGAACAACCAAGATAAAATAAAAATTTCAGGTGATTTATGTCCTCATCTCTCAAATTTAAGACCTCCTTTATTTTCTTTTATGAACCCAAGATTCATTTTACGGTTGGTTTATTAAACGACAATATTTCTATCAATAAAAATGGATTAAATATTACATGCCACATCAATATTGCAATTTAACAGAATCAGTAGGGTTATTTGTATGTAAGAGTTTTACAGAATGTCTGCGTGTTTTTATATCGCCACAGGCAGATATATGTTGTTGTCCATTACAGAGAACATTAATTTTAAAGGAACAGTTCGATATTTTGGGAAATACAATTTTGTCCCTGCTGGTTGCCTGGCAACCTCATGGTGATGTCAGGTCTCTGTGGGTCTATTTGTCTCATTAAGAAATAATAGATAAAACTGCAACTGATCGTTTTTACTCACAGTTTATGAACAGATTAAACAAAAATAATACAATATGTTTATTATAGTGCACTTGTGTGTGCTAACCAATTGGCTGCAAAGTGTATTTTATGTCAAATGAAAGTCAAAGTCAGAGAGCTTCCCAAGAAGTTAATTTCAGGGCAAAAAATTGCAATTTTACTAAAGGAGACTTTATGGGCCCATTTTTAAAAATACACATATTCTTTACCAGTGAGTTTACAACTGTTTATGTTTAACCAGTCTTACAACTTCACCTGATAATTCCTTATTTGACATCATTTTCAGGGTTGACTCTTACTTACTTGTGAGCTGTGTTAGCACAGATCCACAGCTGGAAATGGTTCACAGCTACAGTTCAATAGTCCCTGGACGTTATCGACCATAATGAGAGCTGCTCTAATGTCCCAGAATAACCAAAGCTCTGGTTCATGAGTCCAAATGAGCAGCATCACAGGCAAAACTGCAGGATGCTTACAACCTGTAGGCTTTACAACCAAACAGCATCCTGACTCGTGCTATTTACAAACAAGATAAATCCATTCTATTCTTATCTGTAGGGTTTTCCTCTGGCTACCCTTAAATCCTATTAGCAGCACTATTAATAACCTCTTTTTTAATATTTTCTATGATAAAACTTGTTCCGCTCAGATGCCATTTTTCCTCATTTTCATGTTAATTTGCCTCTTTAAAAATCACCATCTTCCATTGCGTCTCATACTCCACTCACACTCTTTCAAACTCCACTTTAACCACTCATGAAACATTTTCCCCATTGCTTGAGAATGACATTAATCGTGCCAGGCTAATGCTTGTGTTGCCCTACAGCTGACGAATGCGGGGAACCTGCCGACTATAAAGGGCGCTCTCTCTCTCAAACACAGGCGTTCCACCGGCTGCCTTTGCCATGGTGACAGCTGAAGCCAAAGACGTCTCGCTAATCCTCGGGATTTCAGCACCTCTTGGACTCTGCTGTTCCGCTTGTTGGAGTGTGCTGCACTCACATGCAAATGGACAGTCACATACACACACACACACACGCACACATGCACACACAAACAACCCATGCTTGCGAGGAGAGCATTTGCTAGTTTGCTAACACCAAAACACACACACATATGCATATATTTCTGCACATCCTTATGCTTAAAATGGAGTTTTTAAATATGGATATGATTGTAAAATACAAGCCAAGGTCTTAATGGAAATGACAGATGTTAACATCTTTATATGTAAGGTTTACCCAGATGACACACACACACACACACACACACACACACACACACACACTGTCATTAACACACCTACCAATAAACACAAGTCTCATGCTCCTGTAGATTTACCTCTAAATAATTCAACCTGATCTGCTTTAATCCTAAACCCTCGTACATGTGTTAAAGGAAATACAATATGTTTGCGTGTCTCAGTGTGTGTGACAGCATGCACATCAGAGTCAGACCAACACATCCCTGTTCCTAGATGCAAAGCAGCTGATTAACACACACATGCAGAGAGAGAGAGAGAGGTCGGCTGTGTGTACAGATGAAAACATATTAGCTGCTTACCTCCAGATGTGTGGAATAAGATGGAGAATCCAGCGGTGTGTGAGTGAGTGTGTGTGTGTGTGTGTGTGTGTGCCGCAGGAGCGACTGTCTCTCTGAGCCCGTGTAGGTTCGTCTGTGTAGTTTCACTCACCCGCCCGCCCGCCCCCACAAACACGCGCTCGCTCGCGGAGTCTCCCACTCTAATACACCCACCCACAACCACACTCACTAAGTATAACAAG
>JAQMCX010000037.1:6955906-6969684 GCA_029814765.1 Acanthurus leucopareius | reverse complement strand
TTGATCACAAGTGGACAAATCGTCAGTAGACATCTGGTATTTGCGTCCGTCAACGTGCGTCATGAGTGACGACGTATTCTAATCATTTTTTAATTCTGCGGGATTTCTATGCACATAAACACGTACATCATTACCAAGAATCGCATGTTTTCATACAATTAAATTAAACACATTTAACAAAATTTTCAAGCAACTACTATTGACCCAAATCTTTATTTATACGTTAAATATAACAAATGAAATCGAACCCAAAAAGTCTCACGTCTTATCGACCATAAGCTTATATTTTCTGCTAAAAAAACATTTCAACAAACAGTACACTTAAAATCAGAGACTGAAAATATTCCACATTCATTCAAAACTTATTTCTAAAAAGTTTTGCACACTAGATAATACTCACACCAACACACAAAAAACTTGTTTTAGGTCATAAATCATACTGGAAGAGACGTGTTTCTGTATGCTATAATTTTTTTCCAGTTAAATTAAAATTATTTAAATTAAATCTAATTCATAGAAACAATAATATCATAACACTAACATCGTGCCACTGTTTAATTTTAATGTGCTCCTCAAAAGCTACTTGCATATCATGAAAAAATTGAGAATGAGAATTATTGCTTGAATGTTGTGAATAAATTTTAAAATATTATTCAGTGCCAGAAGTTCAGTAACAGAAACACTGTTTGAAACAACAGCAAAATGATTTCTCAGCAGACCTTCAGTTTGTCCTTGTTGAGGAGAAACTTCTCCAGGTAGCGCTGCACCTTCATCACAGTCATGTACAGGTGACTGTCAGGGAACGAGTTGTGGCTGATCTCTCCTCTGGTGGGTCTGGCTTGCAGAGGACAGTCCAGCGTCCCAGCCAGAGAGCGCACCCTTCCCTCCAAGCTGGAGACATCAGCCTGGATCTGACTGAGGGAATCTGCAAAAGGGCTCCTGAGTTCATCATCCAAACGTGCAAGGTCATTGCTGATACTCGTTAGTCCCTCAATAGAAGGAGTGCTGACTTCTATCTGTGGAGTCACCAGCAACTAAGAAGAACATGAAGAGAGTGTGAGCCGGATGTCGTTATGTTGCTTGGTGTGAGAGCAAGAATTAATTTTGAAACATGAAATAAGTGATAAACATGCTCTGAGAAAATTTAACCTAAAATGACACTTGTTCTTGCAACAGTTAGGATGATAAACAAAATAAACAAAAATAAATAAAACTCAAAACTTTTCAAAAATTGTAAATACATCCTTTTATTTTTCTTATTACAAACTGATTAGACTCTACTGTGAAAAAACTGGTAAAATATTTGTACTCTAGCAGCTGTGCCCACCTTTGTCCGTAGTGTCTTAATGTGGACCATGGTTATCTGTGCTATATTTATTATGCTGTTTATGGTATTTCTGACAAAGTCTCCCTTTGCTGGAAGACTTGTGCACCCAGGAGCCGCCACAAGAGAGACAAAGAGAAGGGCCAGAGGGATGTGCATCCTGAAAAATGATTCAAAAATATATATATAAATGACAAAGACAATAAAACTACAATAAAAATCTGCACAATCACTGACAGTTATCTATAAAAACCCTCATTTTGCATTTGAGAATATAAATAATATTTTTCTTCAAATATGTTAAATTTGTTAAAAATAGAGCATTAATTATACTATTTTGTTAAGTTTATATAGTGTAAAACATTTTATAGTCTTACCTGTGTTTTTGCTCTCAGGCTGTAATCCTGTAACACTGACAAAGCGATGATACATGCCTCTTTGCAGGTTTCCTCCATTTAAATAGTCTGCCCTGGACTTGAGTCCTGCCTGGCTCCTTTTCCCTCCTCTCTCCTCCCCCAACTCAAACCTGAGCCTAATCTTAAAAGGTCAAGTTATCAACATAACCTGATTATGCAGGAAATTCACAAAAAATGCAGTATTAAAACAATAGATCTTATTCTGACTCAGTCACTTGGCACTCAAACGCATCTCCCGTTTTCCTGTAAGAGGATTTTCTTCGACACATGTGTGTCATGTGTGATGTAGCCTAAGCATGTTTTTGATGATACAATACAGTCTTATGTAGGTAGATTGTAGCTTGAAGTGACACCATGTAGTGCAAACCCACTAATACCCATGTTTACAACCGAACACAAAACCGATGATAAGGTATAGAAAAAAAAACACAAAAGAACTATGTAGGCCTATATGAAAATTTAATACATAGGTGAAATTCATTGTAAAGCTACATGAGGAAGATACATTTTGCAGTTCAAAAGACAGTAAGTCATTATATTTTACAAACCATCTTTAAAAGCCCCTCATAGATTTTCTTAACGCATCTTGAAAAGTGTTTGTTTTATTTTTGAGATTTTCATAGAATGAATATTATTGTCAATGCTGGAACGCGATGCCTATGATGTTTATTTTACGTGATTTTGTCGTTTTTATTGTTTTAAGACACATAGGAAACAGCAAAAAGCTGAAAATAGAAATGTAGTAATGACTCACACACATAGATTATAAACTGTAGTGGGTTTTTTTCATGGCTCATTTTAAAGGCCTAATGTTTTTACTATTAGTTGTTGGTTAGCTAAATACTCAACGTCTCGCTAACATGTTGCTAGCTTGTTAGGTAACTGAGTTAAATAATAATTTGCTAATTCTATGGACCAACAGGCTCACATATTGTGAAAGGCCATGTGCAGCACTTTTATTGTTTTTGCGTTGTTTCTTTCTGTCACTCTTTTGTTGGCAAAAAATTGAAAGCTAAAAGGTTAGCCTATGCGCTACATGCAGAGCCTTCATGTGTGGAAAAGGATCTGACCGCATGAGTTTATGGCTTGCTCTTAATGTACTCAAGCTTCTGACTGAGCGTAGTTGTAGAAAGGGGATGCTCTGGTATAATGATATAAGATTTGACAGGATGAAGAGAGTATAACTTCCCCAAAAGACACATAAAGGAAAACATTATCCACACAAAAACAGACACTTGAATTGATAAGCTACTTTTGTGTTCTACTTGAAAACACTAAGACAACAGAGAAACGAAATGTTTTGTATGTGTCCAAAACATACCAAAATATACTTATGTATGTAAAAAATCATCTATTCTGGGAGAAAACCTGTCCTTAAGCTGATCTTGTTGAGATTTTGTTTCAACTTTTGGAGGATGTATTCTCCTTATTCTGAGGAATTCTTGCAACGGTCATTTCTGGTTATTATGCGCAAAGTTTGGCAGCACATTCTGAGATTGATTGCACATTTTAGGATTGAAAACATTTTGTCCTTAGCAGGTTGGATCTTCTTCCACCGGTGGCGGAAACATCTGGCTGGTGTGCTGACCTATTTCTGAGGCTAGTCGCTGACTAATTCACTGACTACTGGCTATCATTACTGCTGAATTCAGAAGTTCCAAGTAAAAGCTAAGTAAGTCCTGAACACTGAAAGATTTAAGTTTTCAATTGTGGTCAAAGTTTGACCATGTGACACGGAAAACATCTATGAATGAGGTTTTTTTGTATTTTTCTTCTTAATTGACATTCATCTAGAATAAAAAAAAGTTTATTTTTATGCAGTTAGCTTATTTGTTTGATTGATAAACCCTATTAAATAACTATAAAAGACTAAATAAATATTGTTACACAGCAGACACGTTAGTATATAATTATATTTAGGAGTCACTTAACCATGTACTATTCCAGTAAATTAATTTTTTTTTTTTGGTTTCACATACACTTATTTGTTCCTACTGTTGTGTTCGCTGTTTCTGCTTTAAAATCAGAACTAATTAGGATCCCAATTATATTTGTCGTACCAGTGGCAAAAGATTCCCAGACGTTTAATTAATGTCAATAGATTTGTTGAGGGAGAGGGAATCATATAACATAGATCTCACTCTTTTGGTCAGGCCTACTGCATCCAAACACATTGACCCTTTTTGTCTGAGGAATAACGGGATGCAGATGGAAACATTTTGCTTCTGAAGTACATGATACAGTAGGGGCAAAAAATAGGAGCTAGGGAGGGGCAGTTTCTTGGAATACAGACTTTGGTCAGTTCCAGTAAGCAGACATGGCACAGGGCCGACCCGGTTCAACCCCCTTTATTTTCGGCACAAACTGATGAAACCATTTTTCATTGCACCACATTTATAAGGAACGAACAGTGAAGGCAGTTACTTGTCTGCACAGGAAATAGCTGTGGTTTAATACACATGACAAAGGAATGTATGTACAGTAAACTTTAAACTTCCTGAGGATCAGATATCATGAACAGTTTCATTATAGACTGTAAAGCAGTTTTTTTGTCTCACAATCTTGCAAAAGAAAATACTGAAAAATCAAAAAATCAATCAGTAGCCCAAAAAAATACATTTTGAAGCCATGGTGTTGAGTGTGATAGATGAGTGAAAGCCCATCACTTGCTTATAACTAACTCAGTTTTTGAGGAAAAACCAAAGTAGTGGTAGTCATCCCTCTCAAACCACACTTGTGTGGCTCTATGGATGAGTGATGTTGATTAGTCAGGCCTGAGGTGAAAGTTGAAATGAAATATCTGAAAAATAAGTGAAAGAATTGCTATTTACAAATGTACAGACATTCATGGTCCTTATAGGAAGAAACCCTCTGACTCAGATGATCTCAGCCCATGAAACATTATTGACTTTATCTGGATATATTCTAATAACTTTGGTGATTCTTAAACTTTTCTTCTTGACCCATCATCATTTCAAAATTTTCATTTGCTTAGCGATTTTGTAAACAACTGAATACCTGAGATTAAAAGACATTCTCATCAATCTCAGCTGTACTTTGTGTTCAGTGCTGATAAGCAACTGTTAGCATGCTAACTGGCTGAACAAAGATAGTGAACCTGTTTTTTATGACTTGCTGAATGTCAGCATTTTAGCATAATCTCTGTGAGAACATTATTAGCATGCTGAAGTTAGTATTTTGTTCCCAGCTTTGCTAAACCTCACAAAGTGCAAGCATGGCTGTAGACTCTTGATGTTGCGATGGTGCCTTTCCAGTTGCTTGATGTAAAAGAGCTAACTTGATGCTTAAGTTAGCATTAGCTTGTCCCTTAATACATGTTTCTTCTTTAATATTTTTGGGATTCTTTATCAGTGTACTGATGTCAGGCAAATACATTTGCAAATAAGTGATATCCTCACTTCTTATGTTGATGCTTTAACCATAAGTTTGATACAGATGGTCGGCCTTAAAAGTCATGAAAAACATCTACCAGAACTACCAAGCGTCATCTCCAGTGACCTGAGTGAAAACATAATATTTTCACCAGTTCTGCCAGTAACACGAATGACTGGAAAAAGATTTATTTTCTGCTGTGTCCACTCATGTCACCTCAGATTTCTGTTACAAGTAGGCTTTTGGCAATTAAATTTAATCACATCATTGAGTTAAAACAAAACACTTGGCAGCGCTTGTCATAAAAACACCCAAGACTTAAAACTAATACACAGACCAGATCTTTTAAAGGCTGAAAGCCAACAATAGCAAACTTATTCTCAGACGGCTTATTTTTCTACTTCAAACCAGGCATTGAGTAATTAAGTTTAACACTTTTTACTGTAATCTTGGTGTAAATACGTCATGAGGAGGAGACTTACCAGTAAGAAACTCACAGTTTAATGGCTAAACCTGCTGTAAAGCCATTATTTCTACACACGGGACTTGCAAAAACTTTACTGGAACTTATTTTGAATTTGACTCTGTTTCCTTTTTTTCCTTTCTTTCCTTTGTCTTTGTGACGAAGCTGCAGTGTGTGTTCTCGGTTGCAGTTCTCAAAACATCCTCTGGAGAGCTACACTCACCCAGAGATTAAATGAAGGCGCAGCTTGGCAGTTTATGTCGAGTGTTTCTCAACTCTGCATGACTTTCTTCCTTTCTCATTCATTTCCCTATAAGGCAAGATTTAAATAATCTCCTTAATGCAACACCTCAGAAAATCATGTGTTTAGAAGACCATACATTTTTTAATTATAAGAGAGGTTTTCTATGTTTTGTTCACCTTCTTCCTCTCTGAACATTTCTCTTCTTCTCATATTTAAACATCTGTGTTTATCTTTCAGCAACTAGCAAGTTCTGCAAGAAAACTTTTACCTGTGTGATTTGATTCTTTTCCACTACATTATAATATTCTTGTACTTTTCTGATATTAAAGGCAAAAGACAATCCGAATTTAAAAAACATACACTTTTCATTTAGTTCTCATTATTGCTTATGTGTCAGAGAGAAAACTATTGTATGTTTTATCATTGTGAAGACAGAAAAATGTATCACGAATTTACTGCATCATTTACTACGTTCAAAATAGTTTGTTGCTTAAAACCACATGGAGCCAGAGATAATAAAAATACATTTTGCAAAGTGATAAGAGACAAAAAACCCCTCTCTTTCCACTGTTTTTTGCCTGTGGTTACAAATTTAATTTACTTCATTACAAGTGAGAGAGGAGCAAATGTGCATCCACCAACCCACGTCCCTATCTGATGACATGGATGAGGCACTGCCCTATTTCCCAGGGCGATGTGTGACACACAAATCGTGGACCGCCGTTGTGATTTAACTGGGAATCTCTAGCTCCAATCTGAAGGTCAGTCGGAGATTTGTTAGGTCAATTAATGGATGCAGAGGCCCGCTCTACCGGAAAACATGTCACTCGTATTAGTCTGTGTGATACTGTAGCCACCCGCAAGGCAGGAAGAGTTGGTGGTTTAGTCTGGGATTAGTCTGCGCTGTTGTTGGACTGTAAAATCAGTTTTACTTTAAGCTTTCAAAACTAATTGCATTGATTTGTCTGATTTTTCTTCTGTAGCTGTGGTGTATTTTTACTCAACATTAAAAGAACTTGATACTTAAACCTCACTGATAATTTCTTGTGAAGCAAAAAAGAATTATAGTTGATTTTTTTTAAGACAAAACATAACTACAAAGTTTGTATTACTGTAATTTAGTATTTAACAATATTTAGTAAGTCCACTTTTTGAAAATTTCTCACACAGTACTGAAACTGTTACATTCAATCCCAAAGGAAGCTGTGTCATTGAGCAGACAACAAGACAGTGCAAGATTTGACTTTAATTTTATTTCATCCTTATTTAACAGGTCATAACAGCTATGAGGGAAGATCAAGCTTAAAAAATGTTTAACATATAATTGGCAGCAGCTGGTTTAAAAAGAAGAGGATGAATGGAGAACAAATAACAATATCAGAAAGCGAGAAGTGATGTAAAAAGAGTCAAAAGATGCTGAGATGGAAAGAGATGCTGACATACTGAGAGATGCTACACATCTGCAAACAAGTGCACCTAAATGTGCAGCCATACACATACACTTGTGTACTGTATGTACAGTACAAACACGAGCAATGATGAAGTTATATGATTAGTGTGAGTGAAGTTTCCTTGTCAGCACTTTATGCTTTAACGTGCAAAAGCCACATTGTAGAAGCTCCTGCGTTTTTTGATAAATAATCACATTTACATGATACAGTTCATCAAGGCTCAAAGCTCCACATTCATTTTGTTCACTGTGCACATCCTGTTTATATCGTTTCTAAAGATAATTCTATTAACGTCTGGCCTGTGTATACATTCAATTTATAATTTAATAATATAATATTAATATAATCAATGTAATTAATATAATGGAATTTAGAAAGAAACAGTTACACCCATAGCTCATGACATAATGTGTTTTTAACAAGTATATCATATACAAATATGAAACTGTCTCTCATAGATTCATGGTATAAAATACGTGTGCACAGTTTATGAATCCAAAGATGTATGATGGTGGGAGAAGAATCAGAAAAGTGACAAATTCTCACTGCACACTCTTCACAAGCAGTTCACAGACAACAGACAATGCGACACCAAATTAATGTACGACACACAAAACGTAATTGTGGCAGATTTTCATGATAGTTTTCAGGGTGAGAAAAAAAATGCCAGCTCAACATTCATTGAGGTTAAAAATTATGGTGTTTTGCCCCCAGAAAATGAAAAAATATTAGAATTATAAAACACAAGAACAGTGGAATTTGCCATACGCATTAAAAGATATTTCATGTACATGTAACATCCAGAATCCACATCTGGATCGTCTCAAGCCTTCACTAACCTTTTCTCCTTTTTTTTCTGCTCCTGCGCCTGTTTTAATATAGTTATTAGTCTGGATCAATAGGTAATATTGGAAGTGAATAATGGATTGCTATCTCAATTGCTCTGTAAAAAGAGTTTTTTCCACTAAGCATCACCTCTATTTTGTATCCTAACATCACTCCTTGTGCTGTATATCTATAGTTCCTGGTATTGGCTGATGTATATACTCTGCCTTCTCCTGAGTGTAATTTTGATATGAAGGAATTTTGGGAAGTGTAGCTTTACACTGTTCAGTCTGAGGTCAGAGTGAGTAAAGCTGCTGTCTATTTCTTACTGTAACAGGACTCTTTACAATCGGATTTTTTCTCAGGTTTCCTTCTCTGATTAAGACTTCTGTTCTGCCACATCCTGTAATATGCCTCTCAAATGCTTCCTATTTAAAAATCACAGTCTTGTGTTTCGCTGCTGATCATGTGTCACATCTAACTTTGTCCAAATTTTTCAAAAACCTTAGTTTTTAAACAATATTCTGTGTTTTCTGTGTGTTTAACACAAATGAGCAATGGCCTCACTCTGAAATCCCTGCAGAGATGAGAGATACTCACTGCTCCATCGGGGAGAAAGAAAGACGCCACCTGGTTCAGATGCCAGAATCCAGTGCAGATACTTTTTGGGGTAAGGGCTTCCTGGCTACTGCCTTAGGAACAGCAAGCCCAGACCGCAAAAAGACCCACAAAGGACAAAAGTTTGACTTCATCGTCTTGAGGTGATCTCCTCAGCATCTAAAGAAAGAAGAAACAGAGCCATCAGCCCATTTGATGCATGAAAGGAAATTCTAAAGAAAATGGTTTCAATATTAACAGAAACTTCTGGACAAAGCTTGCTTGATACAGTGTTAACAACAGAACAAATGTTTTAATTTAATCAGAAAACACTTAATAACATGTCACCTGGACACGATACAAGTAAACCATATAGTTGAACAGTGAAGTCATGAGCAAAACATTTTGCTGGTCATTTTGTCACATTTGGAATCCACATTCTTTCATAAACAGCACAAACTTAGTGCTTTTGTTCAGAAAAAAATCAGTTTCCAACCGGGACACTTCACTTTTTTCTGAATCCCCTTTTTCTTGACTCATGCGTTCCTGTCTGTCCAGAGAAGCTTGAACTTTTCCTCCTGTTAAACACGATTCATCCATCATCCACAGTGAGCCCAGCGAGTCTCATCCACAAAACATCTCTCACTATTTTCTTAAGAAATGTACAAAAACCCAAAGTGGGACTTATGAAATATTGTCTTACAGGTAGAACTGAACACAATTTATTTGTAAATGGGACATTTGTGCTTGTTAATGCTGAGTGAATGAGGAAGACCCCCTGACTGCAAGCAGACTGAAATGGGTGGTGGAGAACGGCAGAGATGTGACACAACATACAGATGCTGTGAATGCTGCTGCATCAGAGAGTAATGCAAGAGTCGCATCATCATTTTTATTGTTTATCAGCCATCAGCAAAGCTGGACACTTAATTAAATTCATGCATCATCTTCATCAGATGCTAAACTGGATGGTGCACGATTGCATCAAACTGTAGCTAAGTGTACGGTTCAGAATGGTCTTAAAACTAAACAGGGGTCTACTAAGCTATTGGATTTTGGTCTTAGCTTCACCAAAAGACCATCCAGTTTGCTGAAAGACCCTTGCAGATCTAAATTGCATTCAGTGCCTCAACCACATGGTGTAAAATGGTGTTCACAAAGCCTTAATTCTTGGGTGTGAGGTAACAACATTTAGGAGTTTTAGATTGGAGTTACTGAAAAACTAAACATCAAAAACTTTATATTTTTAGCATTTCAAATGTGCAAATCTTTCTGGAGAATATGAGGAGCTGACGTGAAGAAAATCTTTGAACTGCAGATGAAATACATAATGTTGATTTGATAATGTTAGTAGGTTTGGAAATGATTTAAAGCATCTTATTCAGTCAGTGCTTAATTGATTCTCATTGTGTAAAACCTGTTTAGTTTCTAATTGCCAAAGAGATTCAGGTAGAAAATGAAGAGAATTTTTCCCTTTAAGATCAACTTCAGTCACACACACTTTTTGTGAATGTAAGAAAGTCTCCTTTGCTGCTCCTTTTTTCGAGATTTATCATACATGTTTTAGGTTTTGTCTCCTTAAGCAACCAGAAAACTGAAGTGCCGAGAGGACTAGAACTTGCTTGTCACATTTGGAAGCTGGACACAGTCAGAAGAATCATCTCTGATGACAGATACACTCTCTGTCCTCCTGTTTGATCACCAGAAGAACAAATAAGGAAGCTGCCTCTTCCAAAAAAAGATTATGAGTAAAGCAGTTTCGGTATCTTTAGGGCTCTTTCCTGCAAAAAGACTAGGAGTCCAGAAGATGCATTTTCTGCTATCTTTTGAACATCTTGCACATTTGAGCTGCAGCCATTCAAAATGTGTCTGTGGTTCACATTAGAAGAACTTTAGAGATCCAGGATCCAGACGTCTTGTGGGGAAAAAAAGCCTCCTTTGGAGTCCGAACATGATGAAACTGTTCAGCCATCAGGGCCAGAGGTTACATCTTCACCTTCACCTTTAACCCAACGAGATACGTCTTCAGTGTTTGCCAGGAGTCTTACGTTCTTGCACCTTTTTTTCCACAGTTAAAGGAGTAAGGATTTATCGTTCCTTCGGTGTAGAGCCTCTTGATGTGATACATATTTCCCTCCACAATCACCACATTCAAGACCTTCAGCTTTCAGTAACTCTGCATGGGTCACGGCAGGAAATGATCTCACTCAGAAGAATGAAGAACTGTGGTGTGAACTGTGGGTTTTCTTTAAATTTGGAGCAAATCTTTCCACAAACATCAATTTCCTTTTAAATTTGGCTTCTCAGAATGAAATACAGTGCTTTATTTGACCCCCAGCTAACATCATCTCTTAAGTATATATTGAAATATAGTTCATAAATTGCCCTTTTCTGACATTGAGGTCTCATTCCAGTTATGTGAAACAGTTTCCTCAACTTGTGACTGTTGTGGTGAGGTGAGAATAAATGCCTTCATCTGCTTTACCATCTGAAACACACTCGTAATAATTTTATTTCTCCTCTAATTTTGATAAAATTTTGTAAAATAACTGAGCTTTACCCAAAAACATCAGAAACATGCTACAAGAAACCTGCCATGACTGTTTTAAAGCTGTTTTTAATCACTTTTAGACAAATTATTCTTAAATTATTTCTTCCACCTTCTATTTGCTTTAACTCAGATACATCAAGAAAACCACAGCAGCAATAAATCTCAGACACTCAGCCCAGATGTGGTAAACGTTTCCAACCTCAACCTCTGCAGCCTCCACCATGTCAGAGCTCCTAGAGCACGTTAAAACCACTTTTCCACATAAAAGCTCTAAAAGGTCACAAAAGGAAATTAAACCACAAATGTACAATTAGGACGTTATTAGTACTATGTGTTGAAATAGTCAGTACAGCTGCAGAATGGAAAAAATGACAGACTGAATGAGTTAATTCTCAACCTAACCTGAATGTGTTGAAAAAACACCAAAAAACTATGATCACTTCAAACGTCCCAGGAAGGAAAACCAGGCAGCATAAAGCACTTAATCACCACAACCACAGTCCACCATTAAGAGCTACCGTATGAGCCGGTGCACCATGTTGTGTGAAGAAGACGGTCGAAAACTCAAAACACTGCATCTTTCGTGCTGCGTGAGTTCAGTGATACAGATGGTTGCCACACCCTTCTCATAACAGAATAATTGCCTGAAAAGCCTCCACCTCAAAAGTTCTAAGCCTGAATCATTCAGAAAAATCTCCATATAAGACGATGTAAGCGAGTATTTCACAAACTTTTCATCCTTTTTCATTAGCCAAGGTGTATTTTTGTAAACACAACACAATTAAAAATGCTACTTAATAACATTTTTTATTCTCATCATAGTTTGTCCTCATGCAAGACTTTATGTTTAATTTTTTGACCATTACAGCTTTATCAAGCGTGTGTTTTGTCTTTGGTGTGTTTTTTCATAAGATCTACAAAGTCCTTGTAACTTATTTTTTATCTTTTTTAAAAATTCTCGATTAAGGAGACTTAATTTTAAAGAAGCATCATTGTATGTTGTGACAATCAAGCAAAACTATTGAATTCATTCTCTTTATTCATCAGGACATTTTCTGTTTCTAAACTTTAAGTTGCTGAAATGTTCTGGCAGTGATGCCTTCATAGAGGAGGGAGTGTAAGGATGAGGATTATTCCAGACAATAAAACTACACATCCAATCTTAATTTCTTACAACCTACACCAGCCATCATTGCAACAAATATCTTCAGAGCTGTTTTTCTTCTCTTCTTCACAAACCATATCTCGAAATCCTAAAACTATAAATTAGCATCTAAATTCAGGATCCAGCTCAACTCTTTACTTAAATCAGGAAAAAAAAATCGGGTAAATCCTGCTTCAAACACAAGCTAAACTGCGGGCGTAAATCCATTCAATGTGCAGGCCTACATCATGAAATTTCATGCTCCAGTAAAGAACAAGTTCATAAAAGGGGGTTTTAAAAAAGGGCTTTTGTTGTGTGTATTGAGGATGCGTGCACAGCACACGACCACATCTGGACGATGGGGCCTTATGCCTGTATATGGATGTTACGTCAAGCCCAGGGCGGATAGGGACCAGCAGACTGGACCATCTGCACACGTAGGCATCTGCCACACTTACCTCACCACATGCGTCATATGTGGAAAAAAAGTGTCACATCCCCTACTGCTCTTTCTCTAAATGTGCCCTACATTGTCCCACATTACATTGTCCCGCACTTTCTCATATACTGATTGAAGACTGTGGATTATTTATTTACGTAATGATTAACGTGGTGGATCTGTGATGGCTCGAAGGGGCGCCAATTATCTAATTTTTTGCAGAGTCAGTTCCACAGGCCCTTAACCAGTTTAAGCTCCCCCGTCTCCTTGAAGTTGCTGAGGTAAGGTCCACCATTATAGCAAAAAGGATGATCGGTCCAGTGTTCAAAGACGGTTGCACGGCACCTTGCTCGCGCTCACGGGCCTTTAAACGGTGGATGTGGGGATGAGAGCGCTCTCCATGGTCCTGAAATACACCGTGAGCTGTTCATGGTGCTTAAACCAGCTTTCGAGCTGTGCGTGGTGAACGCCCTGCACTGGAGCCCAGTTTGTGGAAAGAAGGGGAAAAGTGGAGTTGGTAAAAATGAATAAAAAGGAAGGTGACAGCAAAAAGAAAAATCCAAGCAAAAATCATAGAAACAGATGCAATCAGAAGCAGCTGACAGATTTGTATTAAATCTCTCTTTTTTTGGGGGGGGGGGGCATCACAGTGGGATATGCAGTCTGAGGATGAATTGATCGTGCATGAATTGGCACTTGTTGCCATAACGCATTGAAAGCCTGCCGAGTGGGCAATATATGTTTCTGCGTGCGTGCGTGAGTGCGTGCGCGTGTGCGCGTGCAACCTTAGAACAATCCAATCTTCGCTATTCCACTAAAAGAAGTAACCTTACTTCTTGTAGGTTCCACGCGCCCGCCTGGGGGGGGGGGGGGGGGGGGGGGGGGGGGGGGGGGGGGGGGGGGGGGGGGGGGGGGGGGGGGGGGGGGGGGG
>JAQMCX010000037.1:6943170-6955806 GCA_029814765.1 Acanthurus leucopareius | reverse complement strand
TAACATTATTTATTTTTTTTTACACTCTCATTATTCCCCCCCCCCCCCACACCCAATCACACAAACACACACATACACACTCACTCACTCTTTCACACACACACACACACAAACACATTCACACACACACACACACACACACACACACACACACACACACCGCAAGGCTATGAAAAGTAGCCTCTTGGAAAAATGATGATCAACCAGCTCCATTTCTATAGATAGCTCTTGTTAATGAAACTCACCGGAATCGTTCACATTTTACTATTTAAAACGATGCAAGATGTTAAGTGACTGGCTTTGCATTTAGACGACACTGCATGCAAGTGTTGCCTTGATCCTCTCGTGTTTTTTTGTTTTTTTTTTAATATCTCAAAAAATTACCGATAGTTTTCCAAATTTCTCATCATCGCACTAAAATGTATCCCCCCTCAGTGCACGCTCACTCTCTCGGCGGTGAATATATATCGATGGATGCAGAATTTGTATTGCATCGGTAGAACAGGGCTGTAGACGGAGCACGTCCACAGCTGCGGTTAATGATAAAGAATTGCAATCAACTCAGTGGAAATCTACACGGAGACACTTTTGGTTGTTTCTCTATCATCACACAACATCAACACGTCTCTCCGGAGAAAACACTGGCCACTCACGCTTCACCATCAAAACTCGGGGATGAATTTCTCAATGGCTCTTTATATGGCAACACTGTCTATAAGCACGAAAACAGAATGGCAGGTTGTTGTTGTACTCACTTCAACAATAAGCAAAGAAGAAATAATAAAAATAGAATGGGCTCACCCAGTCATCACCGATCCGAGGAAGCGTGCATCATTTCTCTCTTCCCCCCCTTTTTCCCTCCAATAATCCCTGGGAATTTGAACGGCACCCATTGATATGCAGCAGTAGGGTCCCCCCCCTCCACCACCACCGCCACCCCTCCACCTCCACCCTCTCACCCTCCCCTCCATCCTCTCTCTTCCGAGACGTCAGTCGCATTGCCTCCCATTCATTTCGGTCTATAATTATTTTATTTCTGTGCATTTCTTAATTCTTAATCCATTTTGTCCTCCTCCCTCCTCTCTGTAAAATGCTGCAAAACCTCTAATGGAAGCCACTCAATTCCTCCAGTCTGCTTCTTGCTGGTGACCTGCATTGACGTCATTGCGTCATTAGGTTTCCCCTGGAAACACGGGAGAGCCAAAAATAGAAACGCATTAATTCAAACCCCAGGCTGGGGGGAGGGGGTTGGGGTAGGGGGTAGTTGGGGGCTGTTTTTGGCGACTATTTCTTTCTATCAATCCATAATCTTCTGACCCCCCTCACACACACACACACACACACACCCCACCCCATGACACACACACACACACACACACACACACCGTCTTTGGTTTCCTTTCAGTGCTTAGTGAGCTCCATTTCAACATTCACTCACACGCACATGCACACACACATTCCAACCATTAAGGAAATATCCCTTTGTCATATTTTGTAGAGTATTGAAAACACACATTATAGTGAATTCTAATCTACTTGTTAATGTTGATCTTATCCTCTTTTCTCTTTCAGTTTGCTGATTGTACCTTTTTCTTGTGTTTCTGTGCGACTTTGGGTATATAAGGCTTATCTCACTCTGTCTCTTAATCTTGTTAATTTGATATTCTCCTGAGGAGAAGGGACACAGAGCACAGAGTACAGATCTCAAAGAACACAAGAGGTCTGTGCTGTGTATTAACATCATATAATATTCAAGCACTGTTGTAATTTGCTATTTAAGCACTAAAATCTTATATTTCCCAATGTTTTTCAAGCTTTAGTAGTAAATCCATGGAAACTTTGTGGTTAATAAAACTACAAGTATAATTTTGATGTAACTAGAATCTTAAATAGTCTGAACAAAACTATTTATAGTTAACGCTTATGATACGTTGTGACTGTTTCATCCTCTTTTAGATTATCATGTCATTATAAAATGAAAATCTATTATCATAGTATATGGGGGTTTTTTGTCCATATTCCACTGTCGTTTATTAACCTTTAAACTATGCTTTCCTGTCAAAGAGGCCTCTGTAGAGTCAGTACATACATGTCTCTTTAGATTTGCACCATGGCTGAAACTTTTTGATGAATTCATGTTCAGATTGACCTGCCCGAGGGGCCAAGGAGCAAAAAGAGCTTGTGGGCCCCATTAAAACCCTGGTTCTCCCTGGTTCTTAAGGTTTTCTGTGTGGTGATCAAAAACAAGTTTATTAAGCAGATATTTTGCCATCATAGTGCACATTTTGAAACAAATTTTTTAGGTCAATTATAACAAACAAGTTGACATTTCACAACAATATGTCTTCTGCCACTAGAGGTCTCTCTATCAAAACAATGAACACAGAAGATAGTTTATGTCAAGAAATACCGTAAAAATATAAGATTTAACATTTTCATTGTTTAGTAGGCACCATTAAATAAAATCAACCTGACTGACTAAAGCATAAGGTTAAGATTTTATTCATGTCATGTTAAGTTCCTCCGTCTCTGACTGGTGTTACCCTTGAAGTTAGCAACAGGTGCCAAATTAAATGCGATGTTTTCTTGACTAAAATTACAGATTTCTTTAAGTTTAAACATTGGGATGATGTAAGTACAAAACTCATCAAAATATATGACAAGGATAAAGTTGTTTTAAGACCTTTAAATACGAAAATGTAGCTTAATATGCATCTAGGTAAGGCTGTTGGTTTCAAGCCTTAAGAGAACTGTTTTATAGTGAACTATGTCGAAATGTCCAATGTAGTGGGGTTACAGAGAACACGAGACTCTGAACCAAATCAATCCTGGTTAAAATTAACAAACTTTATGGTTACTTTATCACTAGGGGGCAGTTAAATAAAAAAATATGATTAACAAAGCACTTGGTGGAATCACAAACCAGCAACCGGGGTACAAAAAGGTTAGGATGGCCCAGGGTTATTCAACCAAGAAGGAGTAAAAAAAAAATATATATATATATTTTTAAAAAGTCAGTTTTAATGGTTAAATGCAACAATCTGGCCTACACAAATGAAAATATTGAAAGATTTGCCTTACCTAAAACTTCATGATTTGATTGCACATTTCCAACAGGTTAGCTATGACCATTTCATCCCGAAAACCTGCATAAAACATTACACTACATTCTATCATTTGGCATTAACTATACTACTGTTGCTTTCCTACTTATCCTACACTGACAGAGTTTATACTTTTTGAATTAAAGATTTATTTCAAATGGAGGACTTTGGTCACTGTGAGCTACAGATACATCAAAGTTAAACTACAGCATGACCTCAAATTCTGACTATGATTATGAGATTTAAGACCAATAATTCATGCTTTGTCTTGAAAGCATCTTCACATAATTTACACCATTCTGAGACTTTCTGCAATTTATTTAACAACTTTAAGAGATCTTGTGGAGTTGTTAAAAGAAGGCGAACTGTATGTAGGAAATAGCTGTATAGTGTTCATTCATTGTTCTTTCATTCATGCAGTCATTCATGCACTTCTCTTCTTAATCCATTCACATATCCAGGGCAGCCACCTTTCCAGTGACGCAAAGCCCTCCTCCCATTTAATCGCTTTAGCTTCATCTATCTGCTCTGATGTTCGAGATCAAGTGACATACGGCGCCGCGTGCACACCCCTCCCCTTTTCCGATGCGCCCCCGCGTGCACCACCGCTCACACACAGCCACGTGTTCTCGTGCACACGCGCCAGCCTCGTGACACCCGGCTGGAGGCACGCGCACCGGCACATGGTGATGCTGCATTCACGCTGTGGCCTTAAAGAAAGAAAGAAAGGGGCTGGTGGGTGGAGGGTGGATGGAGGGGGGGCTGGAGACAGGAAAGAACTCTGGCAACATCAGCAGCATCGCGAGATGATAGTGAACCGCAATGGCAAACAGCCAGCCGTGGCCAACGTGATTTCCAATCTACACGCCATTCTGCCACCCACAGCATTAGTGTGTGACTGTTCAGTTTTCACATGTTGACTATTATTTGTTTAGATCACTACTGGAGGCTTTTATTGTTGCCTGAATTCACAATACAACAGTTTTTAGTTTAACTATGCTGCCAAATCAAAAAAGATTTGGGCAAAGCTCATATCTGTAGAGAAAAAAACCCCACAAAATTAATCAAATATAATGGTATTATATAGTTATTTAATTATTATAAAACGCTCTGAAGTCACATGAAAATATTGGATTTATTTAAAAAAAAAAAAAAAAAAGAGGCCAAAATTATATTTCTGGTGGTTTCATCAAATACATCATTTTTTTCCTTATTTTTTTTTTTTTTTGAGAAGGTAAGCTCCTTTTAGATACATAAGAAAGTAAGGAAGGAAGTATATTTCTAATAGTTTTGTCCCGTTATTGCAGTGACAGCAAAGTGGATACAAGGATGCGCAACCATTTATTTTGGTCGTGATAAACCCTTCCTTTAAGATACTTAAATTTGAGTTTTTGTAGTTGTTGAAGAGAAGTTGTGGTGATTTTAGAGGCTAGATTTTTTTAGGATTTATGTGACCTGGTTGGTCAGTGACATTTTCAATACATTAAGTGAAATATTATCATAACAGTTAGCTAGATTTTTGATTATTTACCTAAATTTAAAAGAAAGTACTTAAATGGAATAATTCGTTGCATGCCCGAATTGCTCATTTAACTACCCGTGAACCTGCCATGGTCCACCCACCAATGTGAATGTAAAAGCAACCCCTCTGTCCTCCCCTTGGACCACAGCACCATCTCTAGAAACATTCAAGAACTGTTGCTCCAGGGGACAATGTAAGTTATTCCTTCAAAAGACAGAGAGAAAAAGTCTCAGTTCCTGCTATTTCCTGGTTACCAAGACAACCAAAAGAGGAATCACACCTGTTCATCATTTAAATAATCTTTTTGCCTCTTTGGATGCCAACATGTAAAACTTTTTTTTTTGTTTCTGAATTGATCCTTTTTGGATAGGCACCAACATGAATAAAATAGGTGATAGCTCTGGCTGGGCTCAAGGGTTGTTGTTCACACAAGTCTGACGGAGACTGATGCAATGATGCATGTCCTTCAGCACTTCTGAGCAGTAAGGATTTTTTTTTGTATGGACATAAAACCAGACTGTAGTAAGTTACACCAGCAGGAACAGGAGACTTCCCTTTAATAATAGCTGTGTAGAGAACCTGTGGAGCCAGGCCTGTACTCTCTCAAGGCCCTCCGCACTTCTGCTGATGAAATCACAGATGATGCCCAGAATTTCAGTCATCATCCTCCAGATCTCGTCAGTCTGAGTTGCCTTTGGATGCATTTCTCTGCCTCCAAAATGATCACAAACTTTGTGGTTCACCTTGAGCTTACACACTGACCTGCCAATGACGAGGACACTTTCACACGTCATGGTCAAGAGGGAGACTCTCTAGTCCTCCTCACTCACAACTTAAACTTTTTATCAAACAAGATTATCAACAATGTAGATGGTGCTCCTAGATCATACAACAGTACTTTAATTTGCAGATACTTATACCTTGGTCAGTGTTTCAGTGTAGGTACGGAAACAAAACAGGATAGGTATGACAATAAGGTTTGCAGATAGTGACACTAATAAAATCCCTACATATAGTGCTGCCAGTAGGTTTAATTTCCACAAACTTAATTTAATATGCAGTGATGTTACATTTAGAGCCACGAAGCAGGGTAATTAAGTTATCTGCTAACACTTCAGGCTGTTCATAAGGTCATAAGAGTAGGTATGGACAAATGTACTTTATGTAGAAAATTATATATACAAGAAAATTAAACCTGACCACATACTTTACCAACAACCTTGACTAAGTGTCCCCTTTTAAGTCAAAATGAAAAGCTACCCAGAAAAGCATCACCTAGAAAGTGTGAATTATGATTCAACCTTACACTGAGCAAAGCCAATTGAAGTGCTCATTTCTTAATTGTCTAATGCAGGACACCTGTTTGCTAGCATCTTCAGCTGTAGGTTTCTTTTTATTCTGACTTTTCTTTTATCAACTGTTTTTATTTACATGACTAACACTGTATCATCACGACAAAATGTTTTTTTGTTTTGTTTTGGGGTTTTTTTCTGAGTAAAAAGACCCTGTAAGCCATGGTCCCTGTGAGCTGAGTGAGTTCAATTTTACATTGCAATTAGCATTAGCAACATTTAAAACACCTGGACAATTAATGCAAATGACGAAAAAAATACATGGTTGATATAATGTTATAATTAGACGAACGGTCATGGTTATAACAGATTCATGGGAGTCATAAACAGTTTGAAAAGCGCCTAAACTTGTAGCTTTTACCACAATTTCCCCACATGATAATGCTAATTAACGTTAGCATAATAAAGTAACGCTTTAGCTAGCTCAAACTGATATAACTAGACAATTATGGCTAGACTGTTTGGTCTAGCTAGCATTGCTTTTAAGTATTAATATTAATTTAAAGTTTGCTGTAAGCTACTGTATCCCGCTCGAAAAAAAGTTATCAACTTATTATTGGCTAAAAATGAGTACTAGCCACCAGCTAACAAATAGCTGAAAGTTACCATATGATGCTAACGTTGTGGGGGGTAAGTTGACATAACTTCCTAGAAACGCGCTAAAGTTAGTAACAGGTTTCACATCTTTGCAGTGCGAGGCCATCTTGGTTATTTTGCCACTGACATGACATTGTTTTTATGTGATTGTATATTTCAGGTGATGGTCTGTGTAAACTGTGGGAATGGGTGGATTATGCACAGTGACTGCAGCCTGGAGTAAAACATTGAGCCTGAATTGATCAACAGAAACGCCTTCTAAAGATGACATTGGAGGTATGTTGCCGACATTTGTATATTTCTAGTAGTTTCGTCCCGTTATTGCAATGACAGCAAAGTGGATACAAGGATGCGCAACCATTTATTTTGGCCATGATAAACCCTTCCTTTAAGATACTTAAATTTGAGTTTTTGTAGTTGTTGAAGAGAAGTTGTGGTGATTTTAGAGGCTAGATTTTTTTAGGATTTATGTGACCTGGTTGGTCAGTGACATTTTCAATACATTAAGTGAAATATTATCATAACAGTTAGCTAGATTTTTTTGAAGATGTTGTTTTGTGAGTAGACTTAATTTAGTTCAGATTCATGTGACCTGGTTGGTCAATGACATTTTCGATACATTAAGTGAAATATTATCATAGCAGTTAGGCTGCTGTAAGCAGTTGTCATCCTTGCTGCAGTGCTGTAATATTTGTCTTTGGACATGTTCATTAAAGTTACAATAGTTGTTGTTATAGTTTTTTGTTGTTCATATGCAGGGTGATTTAGTCATGACAAGGATAGTACATTTTATCAGTGCTATGTCCATTACAACATATATGGTCTTAAAATTGTACTTGACTTTTTTCCAACTTGTGCAAATTTGGTTCAGAGTTTTCTTGTACATAATCCCTCTGGAGTCTGTTTTTTTTAAACTGAGGCTGTTGAGATTTCATGCATTTATTGCATAAAGAAAGCAAATAGTTATACATTAATGTGCATTATGAATGAAAGATACAATATGATAGAAAACATTTGATGGGATGAGGCAACTTGCTGTCTGTGTTGCTGCCTCTTGTGTGTCTGGAGTTTCTCCAATCGTCATGTTTTTCAGAGGTAATCATACTTCCATGATGAAGTGCTTTTCCTCTTTATCTACTTCTTTTACTGCTGCTGTTTTGTTTCATTTGAAATGCTGATACCAGGCCAATTGGAGAGTTTGAGTGTTGTGCTTGTAACAGTGATGATAATGGTGATGACTGTCAACACAGTGTCACGATGAGATACTTGGTGTGTGTGTGTGTGTGTGTGTGTGTGTGTGCGCTCCTGTGACTTCTCTTTGTTTGGGAGTCAGAACTGTCAGGAGCAGCCTGTAAGCAAAGAGGCCATACGGACAAAATATGATGTTTTGTTGTTTTTCTGAACTTCCTTGTTTTGGGTGGCTTTCTGACCTCAGGCTAGAGGCCGTTTGTTTTTGCTTAGCCTAGTGAGAGATAAAATTTATTATATGGAGGCCTTGCTCTTTAGCAAAGGAGCCCATATGAGGCATTGGAGAAAATATTATATGAGCCCATGTGAACAAAATTTATAAGCAGAAACATATAAGCTATAATCTCTGTTTCTGAAAGCAGAAGTAGTTCATTCATTAGTAAATGAAGAACTAAGTATGTTGCTGTCTTCTCCACAATGGTCCTAAATAAAAACAGCTTCATCAAAGTACAAGCACATGAAGAATTTTTTTTTATTTTTATTAATTTATTTTGGGCCTTTTGAAAGTGATGACTTGTATTTGTTTAAAAATAGTACATTTTAATTGTGGCATTGTCAATTTTTATAAATCAATATAAAAACAGTATTTACACTTTTCTGTCCTTTTTTTGGCTGTTACTTTTTGAACACCTCTTACAGTCTTAATTTCCCATGATCATTCTGTCTATGTGTTTTGCAGTTTAGGGAAAAAATTGCACGCTTTTATTCATCCATTTAGACTATTCATATTAGCACTACTAGATGAAAACAGCATTTAGCTGAATGCACTTTTTTTCTCACCTCACCCCATTACCTCAGTCAATATCTAATCTTCCTCTTCCTCTTTCTGATGTTTCTATTGATTATCCAGACAAGTTTACCATGCTCCTTAGCATGTGTATTAATGATCTCTCGCCTTCTCGCTCTTTCTTTCATTCACACACAGAAGCAACTGGTGTGCTGCTAGGTCGAAGACACTTTGACAGGGATGCATGTGTGTGTGTGAAGTGTGTGGGAGGGCAAGCAGTCGAAGGGTTTGAAATATCAAGCAGGAGGAGAGCAAAGGGAAGTGAGTGAAATGAATCCAGTTGCCACAGATTTTCAATTTTTTCCTGAAATCTAGAACCTAGTTTGTCTGGTCAGGATTAGAAGACTTGTTCTTTGGCTCACAAGCAGATTGACAAAATGTCCTGTCTCACTACAGACACTGACCCAGGGGACAGGCAGCATCAGGGTGGTAGCACTGCACCACAGCACACTGGCTGCACTAACTGCTGATGCCATCTGCTGGCCAAAAGCATAAACTGCAGACAGTGTTAACTCAGATCCACCAAATCAAATACCTTTCTATTGGCTTTTTTAGGCACCTTTTCAAACATTTCCATCACAAATTCAATAGTTAGTCCTTTCTCGACTCCTCTGCTCTATTTTACTCTTACATTTACAAGTGAATTTTCTCACTCTAAATTTCAGTGCTTGATTTGTGTGCAGATGTTTAAAATGTAACACACAGATATGTCCAAAAAGATAAGATGAGATAAGATATCTTATATGCTTCTTATGTGACTGTTGTATCTGCATGATTTAAATTTTTTGCTTAAATGATGCTGCCAAAGGCTCAAAAAAATGAAAGGAAAAAAATCTCTGATGGCAGTCTGCAGAATCTGACACCAAGCATTTGAAATACCTAGCAAGTGAAACACAATTAGCTTGAAGAGTATTATGAAATGATGTCTTCTCTCTCTGTAATTCAAGATCTAAATCCCTCTTGCTGCATTTATGAATGAATGAGTTTTACCACTCGCTGGTATTTTTTTCTCCCTCTTTGGAATTTAAATGTATGCAGAGATCAAAGCCACCCTTAAGGAGGAAGAGGTGGTGCAATAAGCAGAAACCCCGAGACTATTCACACAACAGTCCCTCTTCTGCTGTAATTCGACCGCAGCCGGTCTCGCACACATAGAGGTGCTACTGCAAACTGCCACCAGGGGGCAGGAGTGCTCAGGAGTGTTTTTTTTTTCCTTCCTTCCTCCTTCTCTCCCTTATGCCTTCTCTTCAGCTGTTTGTCTGTCTGCTTAGAGTGAATGTAGACACACACATGCATGCAGACACACACAAATGCACACATACACTTAACTACCAATAAATATGAATGTCGATTTCCTTTGGGAAAATCTAGATGTTTACACACAGTTGTACATATTAAAAAAAATGCCTGTAGAGAAATCACATCACAGTTACTCCCAAGCCAAGGATGACATTGCAGTTTCTTCCGGATCACAAGACCACATTATGCTTGTATGTGGCCCTGAAGTGACTTCATGAGGTCATGACCTCTCCATTCCCTCACCACCGATAGCTCCATTGCTGCACCGCATGATTAAGGTTCAGCTGCATCACACATCCCTTCACAGCTACACATCTATTGACTTCCTATTTATACCAGATTGTTAATGGGTAGCCTTATTAATTTCACAGGGAGGCAATCAAACAAAGCGTTACTCTGGGGGTGTAGCAGATGTCTGGTATAACCTTCACAGGTTTTTTCAGAGGGACCCATAGCAGGCAGACCACAACCTTGGTGTTAGAAGGATGAAATCAAGGGGAGAGAGTGAGAGCGAGGGGGAGAAAAAAGATAAGAGTAAGTAAGGTGCATGCAAAGAGAGTTATAAAAACAGAAAAAAGAAAAACGAAAGCGTCCATAGATGTGGGAGGAATCAGTGAAAGTGAGTGATGGAGGGCGGGCTGATATCAAAGAGGCCTTTGTTCAAGCCTTCTCCAGTAGCTGTGTGAGGATCAGAGCCAGGGAGCAGTGGACCTTGAGGACCTTGAGAGGGGAAATTGAATGCTTACGCTGCAGAACTCTATCTTCAAGGCTCTCTGCCCTCAACTTTTTCATTTTTTATCATTAATTATTTCTCGCTAATTGCCAGGATTAGAAAAAGAGGGAGAGAGAAAGGGCGCTCTGGGTCTCTGGAGTCTTATACCAGGGTGTGTGTGTATATATGCATGTGTGTATGTATGTGTGTGTGTGTTGTGTGCATGTGTGCAGCATGCCTACATATACACCTCTGCCCTGTATATAATAAAAAAAAGAGGAAGGAGAGGAAGCACAAATTGAACATTCTTGGTCAGCAAGGTTGTTAGCGCTCTGTAGTTGATTGTGCTTGTTGAACCATAGAACTATTTCCATTAAGTTTAAGAGAAAATGGTCATAGCCCAGCAATGTCCTTGTACATTGGTTAACATTGGAGGTGATTGGATTTGTTTTTTTTCCTTGCTTTTTTTTTGTTGCTGTACTGTTACTTGCTGGGACCATATAGCGTTTGATAGAAGCTTTCATTTAGATAACCTATGGCGCTATATTGAATTGAGTTTTGCCGAACATTCTCCAAAGCATGTTGTTGTAGATTTTTGTGCCTTTCATTGGTTTGAGACATCCATTTTTCCATTAATTTCTTCTTGGTCCAAATACTGACTTACAAAGACTTTAAACTTACTTTGACTTGGTAATCCATCACAGTGACGTCTTGTTTTATTTTTCATCAAAGGAACCTTATTGAAGTTACATTAGAGAGTGCAGACTTATTTGAAATGTCTGCTACAGACTCTTGCATGCTGGAAAAAGGCTGCAAAATTTGAAACCTAAGAGTTTGATGATGAACAGCAAGATATGTTTGTCAAAAATTCCAACACAGAGTAAAAATATATGAAACAAAAATTATAAAAAATACCATTAAAATTTGGAAGCTCTGTAGCCTAAAAATGTTCAGCCTGCACTGTAGTAATAATGTTTGTGTTACACATGAGGTACAAGGGTTGTAAGTTCTCCTCTCTTTTCCTTTTTGATGGAATTATTTAGCCAATCATTCTCAGTCCAGTGAGTCCTTAATGTTTTCGGGTAGGAGGACATATTTTGGCAGATTTTGATGGACTCGCTGGATATTTTCTCATTTGAGCAGAAAGCTGTTGTCTAAAATGGCACACAGATCACACACTCAGTGCCAAGATTGAAGTGAGTGGCGGAGCTTTTCTCCAGAAAACAATGCAGTTTCCTATAGGGAAACATGTCAAAGGACCACACGACAAGAGGAGATTGCTGACACACAGTTTATTGATACTCTGTATCCGAGTATCAGCTCTCTGTGACTGAAGACACAACCAGTCAGCAGTGCCATGGATCAAAAGCTCCTCTCCCAAAGCAGTGATGGAAACTCGGTGTGAAATCATAGATTACCCCTGTGCATCTTTGATAATCTGCGCCACATTTGCTGACAATCCCAGACCCATCACTCTGTCCCTCTCAGGAGCCAAATGTTGAGAGGCTGGACCAGACTGGGCATTGTGCCTACAGCTCCTCTTGCCAGAGACAGCGCTCACCAATATTGAGGAAGTTTCCTGGGCTGTGTTGCAAATACATTAATCATTTCTCTGTACCATAGTGCTGTCATGGGATATTGGTCTTGCCAGCTGTAAAGTAATAGGATGGAGGACAGAAAGAGTTTAGATCACAGCCAGCCCACATAGTAGACAGGTCTGGGCCAGATCTGGCGTTAAGCTGGCACTGCTGGCTGACTGCTGGCATGGCAAGTGGTATGTCAACTGGATGTGGACCGGGTCTGGCAATGATGGCACTGTTTATATGATGGCATGCTACATGCGGGCCGATTGTGGTTTGGTTTATGTGGCCCAGATCCGTCCGTGCCACATGCGGGCCGATTGTGGTTTGGTTTATGTGGCCCAGATCCGTCCGTGCCACATGCGGGCCGATTGTGGTTTGGTTTATGTGGCCCAGATCCGTCCGTGCCACATGCGGGCCGATTGTGGTTTGGTT
>JAQMCX010000037.1:6925934-6943070 GCA_029814765.1 Acanthurus leucopareius | reverse complement strand
TAACCGAACAGTTGTGTTTACTCAGTAGAATCTAGGAAACCGATTGCCTTGGATAAATTCAGTAATCAAAACAAAGAAGATTTATTTATTGCAACATGTTTGGCATTGAGGTGGTAGTGGAGACTGGAAGTGCTCCAGTGATAGGGAAATTCTTTCTTACACAATTTTTGCAGACATCCAAATTTCCACCAGGTAGTTTTTTTTCCGCATAACAAACCCAACGACTACTCATCCCTTTTTTTTGTTTTGTTTTTTAATTCTATATACAAGCAGCAAATGGTCAAGGCCGAAATCGAACATGGTGGAGAATGAAGTTTCTGCTCATGGGATGCCCGCCCTACCGACTGAGCTACGCCGGGAACTCGTGCGAATGATCCATGCCCTAGTGTTACCTATTGAGTTGCAGGACAATTCGCGTTTGTGTGGTGAGAAATTAAATCCCTCACTTTTCTAAAAAGACTGTCTGCTGAGGTCTCCCTGACAACCAACTGATAAAACTGCAGAATGGCCATCTACCTGACAATCAACCAACTAACCAACGAACCAATCTTGTCCTTTGCACATAACATGGCTTGATTAAGGTATACATTAGGCTGCCATCTGGTGCCAGTGCTGAAACTGGTCTGGGCCAGCACAGGGCCACCGGTGTGTCTGCAGCTGGCCTTGTGCTGACCAATGTGTGGGCCACCTCTGGCAAACCACATCTGGGCCACCAAGGGGCTGTCATTCTTTGCGGTATGTGGGCCGAGTGTAAGTGCATTGTGTGGGCCAGAACCGGGCCAGACCAATTTTGCTATGTGGGAGGGCCACAAAGTGTGCCAGTTTGTGCCACCTAGAATGGTATTGTAGGAATTTCAAAAAGGGACCACATTGTAATATTCTCATCTGTATTTGAAAGGCCACAAAGGTATTTTAGGAAAGTTTCTTTTTTTTGTTTTTTCTTTTATTAAAATACATAGACCTGTGTCTCCAACGCATGATCCAGGCTCATCAGCCAGCAAAAGAAGTGTCATCCAGATTTATTGCGTCCTGTCTCAGAATGGACAAGCCAAAACAAAATACAACCCAACTTGCAATGGTGCACTGTGGCACATTGTATTTTGGTTGTTGTAGGTTTTCTGCATCTTGAGCTAAAGGGAATACCACATCCATTTCTCTTTCTTTCTCCTGACATGTAGTGTCAGTTTATAAAGATTCGCATCCAGACCATCTTGCTAGTTGTAAATTACTTCTCTAAGCTGCACTTCACTTCTCAACGTAGCACCTGTTGGCATAGTCTTCACCTAGCAAAACGTAAAATAGCGTAACCTTCACTTCCCATACTGAGTACATTAAAGGGCCCCAGAGCCCCATAAGGATGAGTGTGTCCTGATGGGTTGTGCACATGCTGGCAATTTCAGAGTACCAAGGCATCAGTACACGTCTTGTGTAATCCCATAACCATGCCTGTATGAAGTCAAACCATCTCTTTTATTAATGTATAGCTCATTCTGATGGTATCCCCATTCATCATATTTGTGATCATATCACCGTGCGCATTATCAGCCTTCCTAAGAGCTTGACTTTATTTCTTATCAGCTCATCATATAAGCTCCTGTTGACAGCACAGCATGTATATCTGGCTCCAGACCAGGTCCTGTGGCTTGTTTTATTTAAAAAAATCACCTTGTTGTGATGGATGAACCTGCGGTGCAGCTTTCCGTCATGTTTTATAGCTCACCTGATGCCTTTTTTTGTATGCTCAAGTTCAGTGCAGCCATTAAAGTGCAGCTCGAGTTGCAGAAATGCTAATATGCTTTGATTGACACTTAATGACTGACACTAATGCCATAGTTTCTAGCTTTAATGTCACCATAGCTAATTGATTAGATTAGCTTTGGACACTCATATACAGTAGCTTAAAACATACTTTATACTTAAAGACATAATGTGCCCCCTGTAGCAATAAACAGTGTCTGTTAATGAATTACACTGAGTTGAATCTGGGTGAATATTTTATTCCCTTATTGGCTTGTGAAGCAAAATACTGTATGTATTTGTATTTTAAGACTAAGGTTTTTCACTTAGTATTCATTTGTGACATTTTTAGGTCAGAAGTTATGTGTGCAATTTCTGTTCCACTGCTTTTGACAGGGCACGACAGCGCAGCTGTGACATTAACCCCAACTTGTGCTCTGAGGAGTTGGGACTTTTGGTTAGTGTTCCTCCTCATCCTCTTCCTTTGTCCCTCTCTCTGTTCAGTTTATTTTTTTTTTGCCTGCTGCCCCAACAGTTTGCTGACATTTTAGCATTTTATGGTTCTGTCAAAGTGTGAAAAGATCAGCCTGTACTGCCCACACCCACCCACCCCGAGCGCCTAAAAATAGCAGTCTATCTGATTGGTATGTGTGTTTTGTGTATTCTCCACGGCAAGTGAAGTTGTTTTTCAGTCAATACCCCAGCTTGCTGCGCATCATTGGAAATGAAAGCACCTTGTAGCCTTTCAGCCCCTCTAAGCCCACCCAAGATGATTCTATAACAGAGTGTCAAAGTTCAGGACACACAATATTCTCACTCAGTCCATCCATAAAACCACTGTCCTGTTCAATCACATCACTTTGCAGCCATTCATATTCTTTCACCTGGCCCTCATCTCTGCCTAAACTCATGTGCCGGGCCATGGGCGGAGACCATGTTGGTCATATGCAGAACACAGGGAGCCGGCTGTGCTTATATCATGAAGACTTTATTATATAGTGCCAGTATGGAACAAATTGAGGTCAGACTCTGAGTACCCAGATGGACTACCGAAGGGCATGAAGGGGGAGACATTTGTGTGATCTAATAGTGCAGCAGACGAAGGTGTGTGTGTGTGTGTGTGTGTGCGTGTGTGCACACATTTTCATTTTAGATTTTCAGAGGGTATTGTGCTTATGTCAGGTATGATAAAATTACTGTGCTTTTGTTTGAGTGTTAGATAGGGAAGAGTATAATGTGTTTGGGCGCGTGGCCTGGCCTGCCTGTTGTGCTCAGTGTCAAGATACAGTGTAACTGCGTGGAGAAGGCTGGCATGGCTGGGTATGCCCCTTGCACCCCCACAGGGGTTTTGGAAAGTGCACATCTCACCAAAATGTCACTTTAACTACAGTGAGCCACCCTAAACACAACCAAGTTCTCTTTCTCCTCCTCTTCCTCTTATTCTCTTTGCCCTCTTACACTCCGTGTCCCTAACTTATTGGTGAACACACCCTCATCCTTCCTTTAGAGGAAAAATGGCCAATTTAAACGCTAAGAAAATTCTTTGCTACTGTAAATAAACTGCTTGCTTTGCAGCATTTTGAGACTGTGCAGTACCACATGTATGCAGACATGTTAGTCACAACTGTTACAGAAAATATGTCCACTTAAGAGGCTGGTTTTCGTGCATGAATGGAGTTTAGTAATCTCCTTGTATGTTAATGATGAGAAGGGACATATATTGCCTCAATTCAGCATCTCAAATGTTATATGCATAGTTATGCAATTATGATAATGAGCATTTTACAAGCTGCAAAAAAGGAGCCAGAGGCCAAATGGGGAGATGAGGGAAAAGTTACTTAGGCCCTGAAAATAATTTGACGGTAGTTATTACAGGCTTATTGCTGTGGATGACATCTATTTCTCTGGTTTCTGACAGCACATCATCCTGACTTTCCTATAATAGCTTTGGTTGGCAGATCAGGACTGGTGAGAATAAATTAGAAATGATTCCTAGAGCGCAGTATTAGGAGCTTTTTTTAAATAGTGGCACTTTTATGAAAAAAGGGACATGTAATCACTCAGGCTAGACTTTGATTAAGCGGTAAAGTGAGCTGGTGAAAGTGTGGATTTCATGGTGACAGAGCTTATTTGGTTTTGACAGTTCATCCTCCATGTCTTTCCCTAATTTTCAACCTTCCCTCAGCTTCCCTGTAATGTCCGGCCCCTTTCCACATTAGTTCCTATTCTTCATCACTGTGCTTATGACATTTCATCCAGTCGCAGTGCTGTTATTCACGTATTCATTTGTACTTCCCTACATGCTGTCTCTTTTACTGTAGCACAACATGGCTTTTAAAAAAGGAATTATTCTTGTAATGCCTGTATGTCTTTGCAAAGTAGTCATTGTCATTGCCTTCGCTATTATAGGTCTGCTGCATTACTCCATGTGCATCACTGCACCATGGCAATGGCTTTCAGAGACATAGTGTGCTTTCTGTGGCCACTACAACGCTAACACAGCTCCCCTGAGTCTTTACATTGCTCTTAGATTCCAGATTACAGTGGAATGCAGCAACTACTGACAATACCAGTATAAATAATCAGGGTCACAGTGGATTAGAGTGCTTTGACGCGGTCAAGGTTTTGGAAGATATCGACTGATTGAAGACCAAAGTTCTTCCTTCTTTTATTGAAGAGCTGAGGTGTGGAACGGGGAGGCGGTGCTTGCTGTAGCTGTTCCCAGTAGATTTCACTGAACTGTGGCATAGTGTGAATAGTATCCAAGGGCATATTGGCTGCTGTCAGAGTGCTTAACATTTTCTGCCAGCCTCGGAACAAAGCGTGTTTGTGAAATGATAATCTTTGCTTGAAGTGATTGATCTCTCGCTCTAAAATTCAAATAGGCACCAAGTATTGCCTCAAAGTGTTACTATCTCCCCTTTCCATGTGTGTATCCATGCAGTGCATAATGTCTTATATGTGTATGTCTGTGTCAGTGAAGGCATGATGTAAGGGCATGCGTGACTTATAATGAGTCTTTCCATAAGCATGAGAGTTTTCGGAAGGGGGCAAACTTTGATATATGTGACCCTCTAGGTGGATATCTGTGTGTGTGCATGTGTGTGTATGTGTGTGTGTGACCTCTATGTTTGATCTTTTATTTCCCAAAATTAAAAAAACTGAATCACTTTGTACATGCACACTGTGAGGTGATTAGTTCAAAGCTCATCAAGTATTGATCAAGATTACATTTTTTGAGTGCATGTTTGTTTGAACAGGTGAAGCACATATATTGGTAACAGGAGGATGCATCTAAACTGTAATTTCTCTTTAATATCAACTCCTTTTCCATGACTCAGCTTTGCTTTATCCCCTCCAAACCTTCTGTTACACTCTGTTATCCATATTCATAACTTGAGATAGAGCTGCTCTTGTCCTTTCCACTGCAAGAAAAATACACAGAAACTGTCTGGTAATGAAGAAACAAACATACAAAATTAAATTCACTTATGAACCCACTTGTAGGCCAAAAGCAAGACACACACAGACACAGACTGCATGCATTAACATTTCAAACAGTAGCATGCAGTCTAAATGTCTTGTACAAAATCTAATATGGGGCACACATTAAAACGTGAAATTTCTTTCTACACACTTGGATTAAGTCCCATTTACACATATTTAACTGCTATAGGATTAGATTATTACCATATTCAAATACTTTTTTGCCAGTTCCATTTCCTTTCTTGCTCTCTCCCCTTCTACATTCTCTTTTTTTAAATCTCTTTTATGTTTCTAATTTTTTTCCTCCTTCCCTTTTTTGCATTTGCAAGGTTATAGACTGGTAATTAAATGAATTGGAGGATAGAGAATAATCACGTCTTTCTCGGAGCTGTATGATCAGTGTTTCATCTTGATGACACCACAGCCAAAATCCAAGAAAAAAAAAAGAATCCACTTCTTCTGTCTCCTCTGGTTGTCCTTCTCTCTTTCTCCCCCACCCATTAATGATCAATATGTCCTAATGTTTCAGACTTGCCTGAGACTCACTTATCTCTTTTCTATTAATATGCAAACACAATTACGCACAGAAGTAGGACCGTAGTAAGAGAGGACACAGTTAATTTTCCTCTAGCCACAGGCAGGCATCTGGAAACAGCGCAGAGAAACATGTAATGAGAAAGAGAGAAAAAAAAGACACAGAGAGAACGAGAGGAAGTTGGAAGGGGTAGAGATGGTGAGAGAAAACAGCTGGTGAGGTCTCGCAGTGCTGTGTTTGCAAAAAACGTAGGCAGCTGGTGACCCAGAAACATCCTCTCCTCTTCCCAACACCCAAGCTTTGCTGCAATCACTGCAGTGAGGGAAGAGGAGAGTCACTACGCATTCAGCCTCAGCTTATAATACAGTGGATAATTACCATAATGAAACACAGATATAAAAACAGAAAAAGATGCTAAAGAATACAGTGTTAAACTTGCTTATGTAACTTACTTCTGTTCTAGCACTCACAACATTCTGTGAAAACTGGGACTGCACAGGCACATGTGGAGTGTAGCCCCCTTGAGTTATTTGTCCATTGTAGCACTTATTAATGCATGTGTTTTAATATGTATACATTTTTTCCCTTTTTTAATATGCAGCTTAATTGCAAAATTACAGGCTCAGATAAGTTGTACATCTGAGCCTGTGGGGGATTATACTGTAGCATCTTAACATAAGGACATTATACGCAAGGATTGTTTGCTTTGCTTCTTCTGCTTTATCTCATTTAAACTGAACTGAAGTAAACGTAGCTGATTTGATTTGTAAAAAGTCATACGTCTGATGTGTCACTCTGCAGCTGCATATTTTTTGGGCATTGCTTCACTTTTTTAGCCTCTGTTTGGTGCAGTCCTACATTAGAATTTGCAGTGATTATATTTTTGGTACCAATTTGCATAATAACTTTTGCCAATTAACTAAACAATTATTGGCCTGACTGGCTGGTCCAAAACAACATTAGTTGGAGGTTTTGGTTTCTTGAATAATCAACAAAAAATGAGGGGGTTAAAAATGGTTAATTTAAGGCATAACTCCATGATTTAATAGGGTTTTGAAAGATCCCCTATGAATGTTGAATGTGCTTACAGTAAAACTAAATAATGAATAATACTTTGCAGTCTCTCCCTGTTAAGTCACAGTCAGATATTGTAGCAGTTCAGTTTGATGCTTGTAATAATATCTGCAGAGTGGTATTCCATTTCTTATTAATGAATCTTACTGAAATGTACCGTTAAGTGTTATGAATCTTAAAAGAAACTTTGACTTGATTCATTTTCTATGAAAGCACACATTCCATTTAGTATTTAGATTGCCTTGATGGGATGCCTGCGCACACAAAGAGCTTCATGAATGTGGTTTAGAGGTGGGGGATCACGACGGCGGACCCTGACATTAAAAGCTTTAGGTGCAATAAGTGAGAAAATTCAAATGAGATATTTATTTGTAATGAATTGCAGATATTCACATCAATTTATATGCACACAGCCACTAGTGTATCTATTACCATGGCAACGTAATGTTACTCTGTCTGCTCTCCAGAAGTGATTTGCAGATAATTTTTTTTCTCTTTTCCCATCCTTTCTCTCCTTCTAGTCATCCATTTTGTCCTCTGACACTGTCGTATCTTTAGCCAGTAGTGCAGCAGCAGTTCAGGAAGTACGCACACTGTGTTAGACTGGTTAGCAATAAAAATGCAAGATTGAATTATTATACCCCCCATAGGGATTATTAGAATGTATATTATTGGGATTATAATTATGAATTCTGTTTCAAAATGGATTCAGTTGGGGTTATATGAGTTATAATACTGATTTTGCTCAGATGAAAGAAAGTATGTAAGAAATTATGATGTAAATTGTACAAGGAACTCACAACTTGGTAAATTATCAAAACTATTAATATTTACAATAAGAATTCAATAAAATTGTTAAGGAGATTTGTGGTTAAAATATTTATTTGTATAAATTAATGGATTACATGTGATTTGAGAATCTAATCACAAAAAAAGTGAAAGAACTAGAAAATAATGTCACACAGGCTATTATCAATGGTATAAATAAATAAATAAATAAATAAATACCTTCCCATTTTAATCAATCTTTGTGCCCTTGAGAGTTGCTTACTTTACAAGGTGTTTAAACCCACCATGAAGTCATTTTTGGCACCCGCGTGCTTTGCCATACAAAGTATATTAAAATCCAGCTATTACACCGTGCACTGAATGCACAGTAAAGTCTGCTGTTCCCGTGTGTGTGTGTGTGTGCGTGAAACTCTGACAGACAGCAGGACAGAAGCAGCAAAACTTGTTCTACTATTGGTGTTATTTCGTCTCTACTCTCATTACAGTTTCTTATTGAGTGACATTTACAAACATTTACCCACCAGTATAAAGCAATCAGCAGTCACAGATTTACTTTGCAAGTGTTAATTTTGAACCGTATTAGACATTCAAATGGGAATAAACAGATTGGAAGATTGATATAAGGCTTTTATAAATAGATATGGAGTCATTCAGTAAAGTTCTAAAATATTATTTTTTAAACCCAGCCCTTTTTCTGCACTTTTTTGTTGTTTCTGCTCTTTTGCCCTTTTTCCTCCCTTGTCTCTCCGCTCAGTAACTTCGTCTGATAAGCTTTCATCTTGATGTCTTCCTCCGACTGACCCTGCTGCTTTGCTCCTCTTCTGCAAACTTTTTCCCTTTTTAAAAAAAAAAAAAAGAAAAAAAATCTCCTTTCACAGTTTTCTGCTCTCCCAGCATCTTCTGTCTTTGGGCAGTATAGCTTGGATACATAGAGGAGTATCTTTTTCTCTGTTATTCTTTTTTGTATGCTCTTCTTTTCTTACTCCCTCTGTGTAGGAGGAGCACACCCTTTTTTATCAGCTGAAGTCCTTATCAAGCGTGACTCACAATTCAACTATTTCTACAGTGGAGCTCGTCCTCTAGAGTCTTGCTCTCTTTCTCTGTCTTC
Organism: Acanthurus leucopareius; assembly: GCA_029814765.1. Classification (NCBI taxonomy): domain Eukaryota; kingdom Metazoa; phylum Chordata; class Actinopteri; order Acanthuriformes; family Acanthuridae; genus Acanthurus; species Acanthurus leucopareius. The sequence continues at coordinate 6,934,341 of JAQMCX010000037.1, read as the reverse complement.
TTACATATTTTATCTCTTTTCAGCATTTTCTCCAATTTTCTTACCCTGGATTTTTTATTCTACCTAATCTTACCTCACTTATTATCTCCCCATACTGCGTAGTCTCTTCCTCTCCTCTTTTCTCTCTCTCTCTCTCTCTCTAACTCACTCTTTCTCACCCCTGCCATCCCTTTCTGCTCCCCCCCTTAAGTTCTGTAAACATCAACATTTTGGGTGTCTGCCATTGGAGATATACAGGGCCACTGTGTCACCAGAATCATTTCAATGCTAATTTCTCTGGCATCTGTGATAAATATATTCAGTCCGACAAACACACAGTCGTCAGCTTCAGAGGATTGGACCCGCTCCTTTTTATCCTTGCCTCCATGACTCTCTCTGTCTGTCTTTTCCCAGCACAGGGCCATCAGGATCTGAAGCCAGCCGCATTCAATAAACACATGTGCACACACAAACTCATCGCCTACTCACACACAAACATATTTACTCTGAGTACAGCAAACATGCAAATAGTGTATGCATACAAAACACAGCATATACTGTGAACAAAACTGTACAACAAAACTGTAGCATACACACAAAAGCAAACAAAGCAAAACAAATATGCACAAATATTGCCGCAGATGTACAGCACAAATACACGTTCACACACATCCAGACTGTGCAGGCAGTTGCACATATTCATGCATATTTTCACATTCAGTACTAGTTGTTTTGTTATATCCGTGCAGATGTCACCTCTATCCGTACCCATTGTGATTCCCAACCCGTATTCTTCTGTTGAAGACACGTTTTCATGAGTGCAAGGCCATGCAGACAGATGGAAAGATTCATTCAGACGAACGTAACTCTCTCTGCGCACACCTGAATGTTCATGTGTCTGTGCTCATAGGACACACACAGCAGGAGGTGCTGAGAGAGCGAGTGTATTCCATTTGAAGACTAGAAACAGAGGATGTTGGACAGAGAACAGTTACATCTTTGATGTTTCTGTTCTTGGTACAGAGCAGAGGGATTCCAGGGGAATCCTCTGCAATGCAGTGTTGTGGTGGGGAGTGAGCCCCATAACCCTCAGATGCTAGTATAGATATCAGTTATAACAGTTATGTGTTCCTACTGCAGCTGCAATGCACCTCTTGTATCACTGAGATTAAACAACACATGCACATGAAAAATGATCCACTCATAATATGATTACAGACACTCCCAGCCTTAAATAAAAAAAAGATGCTGTGAGACGCTCGCTCTGCAGTATATACGTTACATAATTGTACGTTCTGTTGTTTTACATATTAATAGAGTGTCTTCAGTATCTATCAGTATGTAAATTAAAATTTGCTGCCTTAATTTTCCAGTGTCAGCACTGACAACACATGCGCATGCATGCACACGTAGAATCAAACTGAAAACCTTTTTATGTAAAAATTTCTACAACAGATGCTTGATCATGGCTCTTTATGCATCAGCCAACTCCCATCAGTGCTCATCCACTTGTATATTCTGAGGATAATGCGCAACAGCAAAACAAGGAATAATACAAAAGAAGGGCTTTTTTGATAAGCAAATCTCTACTTGTATCTATATGTCCTACCGAATAATAAACATAGCAGGTCAGTCAGAGAGACAGTATGCAGGTTTTGGTAGAAACATGACAGAACTGCACTTCAGGCATGCATAAACATTTGTGCACACACATGCAGTCTTTATTTTTTTTTCTTTCTACTTTCTTTCAGCCTCAGTACACACACTCATGCATGTTTCTCTGACACACCCTCATACAGTAGTGTTTATCTAGCTTCTCCCCTTCAGCTGTCTTTTCCTCCTCCCCTCCTCTGCCTCTTGCACTATGCCTCTAAGACCTATGTCTTTCCTGTCTCATTCTTTTCCCATCATTACTCTCGCTGGCTATACTTTTTGCCATCATTTTTTTTGAGGTCTCTTGTCTCTCTTGTCTCCATCTCCTTGCTTCCGTTTTCTCTCTTCTCCCCGAAGGGCCTGTCTCCACCACTGGGATCAGGGGCCAGGCACTCAATATCTCCCACCTTGTCATGCCGTGAGGAGGCCACCACCCTGGCTTTGTTGTGTTGACACATTGATCCTCTCTACCTTGCCACATAGAATTGGGAGTGTGAGAATAACAAATGTGTGTGTCAGTGTGTGTGTGTGTGTGTGTGTGTGTGTGCATGTGCATTTACAAGCATGTGGACATATGTACACAAATCAATGGTGTTTGTTGTTTGATGAGCATGTTGCTGTTTTGTTCGATGTGCAGAGGGCTGACAGTACTTGTGAATTATTTTGTTGCCGTCCCTGTGACAACCAGTTTGAACTGAAGTCATGAGGACTGTGGGTATTTTTCCAGGACATTTCATCATAAAAAAACTGAAATCTGTAATATTTTTAGCTAGCTACGCCTCCAGGGATGACAGTGTCAGTCGGTCAGTTGATCCACTGCTTCATTCCAGACTGAAATATCTCAGCAACTCAATAGAGGAGGCCAAAGTTTTTTTTTTTCTGTTTTTACATCCATCTAATCTCACCTGTTAGTATTCTTTCTGAGCTCATATAGTATTATTCAGTCACAAGTGCAACAGTGCAAACAACATGCTTTATCAGGTTGCTTGTCAGTGCAAGTGTTCTCAGAAGTTTAACTGCAGTGTTTGTGTGTGTTCTTTAACGCGGCTTTGAACTGCTGCCACTGTCTGCAGCTCCAGACTGTTAATTTAGGATACTGACTGTGCAAGAGTGAGGGGAGCTCTACTGGGGAATGTGAGCTGCTAGCAAAAGAGGAGGATATGTCTGGACTCACAGAGGAGGGCATCTTCTCTCCACCCTGTCTGACCCCATCCCCCAACCACAAACCAACTCTGCCCTTCAGAGAAATCCAAGAGTCTTCTCAGTGGCCAATTCCTGTGTTCACACTCCCAGTTGGGCTTAGAAATCAGGCGTCAGCCACCTGAACACAAGTGAGGGTCCCTCGCCAAGTGTCCCTTTTCTCAGAGCATAAACAGACAAAACATTTTAATAGGAAGAGTAAAAGCAAGTTGATGACAGAGACTAAAATAAAGAGAGCAAAATGGGCGGGCTGCAGGGAAATAATCAATGTCTCTAAATGCATCTGTGGGTGAGAAGAGCCGGAAAAGTCTGTGCACAATGGACATGAAGGCCAGAGAGTCAATACACACTGACTGTGGTAAAGCCAAAGTGTGAACACTGACGGAACAGACTGTGTTGTCCCAGCCTGCTGAAAGCACACAAGGGAGTACAGCGTGGGCTCAACTCTGTGAACTTTATCACTCCTCGCAGGTTTGCAGTTAGCTTTGCAGCACTTGAAAAGGTACAATTTGTTCCCCTTTTCAAACATGCCGTTTAGTGGAAAAAAAATAAAAGAATACACTTATTCAGCTGATGTAAAAGTTACAACTGAAGGTGATCAACTAGAGCAAGCAACATGCAATGAAAATGTTCTTTCTGACTAAATGGCTTCACAAATCCAAAATTAATTGTTGTGCTTGCGCAGGGGTGGATTTTGGATGTTTGAGAATGCAAATCTTAGATTCCTCCAGTAAAACAGAGAGTGGCAGAATGCGACCTCAAAAGAAATGGTTGCAATCTGCAGTCTTGAGTGGGGCTTTTCTAAATGATTCCATATGTGGGAAATGTATTGAGTATGGAGAGTTTTAAACAGGAGTAGAACTCTCATTGAAACACTTGCAGTGTTATTTCAGTGGTTTATTAATAAATAGATAAATTAATTGATAAAAAAAAGCCACATGCACATTTAAAGAGGTTACTTCTCAAAACAAAAAACACAAAAGAGGACAGCTGAGTAAATAATACATACATGTGTTGATTCAGCAGAAATAACAGTATATCAGAAAAGTGAATCTACAGGAGAATAAATATAATTGAAAGCACTGCAGAATGACTCACAGCATACCTGCATTATACTTCAACCCTATTTTGTAATTTCAACTAGTGCTTTAATTTAGTATTTCCATGCACATACTAAAGATGTACATTTATGAAGTTAAGTGTGACATGAAGACACTTTATTTATAAATTGATGCTGAAAGGGAACGAATTAGTTCTTTAAAGTATGCTGGAAATGAAGTGTTTGACACTCAATATATCTTGGAGGAGAAAGTAAACCTACACCCTTGTATGCATGCGTATAGAATTGTATTTAGGGTTATACAACATTTATTCCGCATATGGATGCAACATCATTTTAAAAATAGCATTTAAATGCTCCAGTTCAGTAAGGAGACGACATTTACTGCAAAACCAATTTCCTCTTTTGTTACACATTAAGTGAGAAACACTTTCTGCTCCATATTAAATTAAATGGCACCCACTTATGTTAAAAAATGACAAGGTAAGAAGAAGATATAAGAGAGTGTTTTTAATTTTCATATGTAATGCAGCGTAACTTTGTCTTCCTTAGCAAATATTAGGACAGATTTATGTTATGTTCCCGGGCTCACACACACACACACAGACCTGCCCTGTCCTTATCCAAGGTCATTTTCAAATTAGCTCTTTCCTTCCCCTCCCCTCTGCTTTTTCCTTTTTCTCGCCTTCATTTATTAATCAACCGAAATTAATTACACATCGCATTAGATTACTTCTCTCAGCAAGGAAAGCATTGAAGTTGGTTTGATTTTTTTTTTTTTTCCCTGACTTCTTCTTGTCGGTGTCATTTTGTTCAAGCATGATTGGCTTAAAAATTGAACTCTAGTGGCACAGCCTCAAGGTTGAGGTAGATGTTTGTGCTTGGTTTGGATTTTGCTATCTGATTTTCTTGCCATTAGCGTTCCATTTAGTTTCTTTCCTGTTTCTCTCTCCCTCTCACTTTAGCTGTGTGTTAGGTGTGCCCTTCAATGCTTTTAGATTGCTGTACTCTCCCCAGCTGAGTGTGCATCTGTCCTCTACACTTCGAACACAACTTCCTGTGACAGTGGTTGCACGGTGTGTGTGTGTGTGTGTGTGTGTGTGTGTGTGTGTGTTTGTGTGTGTGTGGCTATGTCCTCTAACTGTGCTCTCCATGTAGAAAGTAGAGTGATGCAGGATGCTGCTCTTGCAAGAATGTGGCTGCAGGCTTTCAGTGCCATACATTGTCATTGTTAAGACGCCGGAGCTGGTGTTTGGACAAACTACTGTCACACATGTACACAAAAGTTTGATGTGTAGTCCACAGGCTGGCCTCTCTTGCAGCACAGCGCTTTGATCATATCACTTCTCTCAATCTCTCAGACCCTCATGCAGTCGGAGAGCCTGAGACAGGATGTGAATGAGAGATTGGACCGAAATCTGACAAGACACATCTGACGGATTAACAAGGACTCTCTCCGGAGAACCTTCATTTCATTAGTACTTTCTGTCACACACTCCCTCCTGCAGACTTTGGTCATTAAATCTAAGGACACAGACTCCAAGACAGTTTTTCACCTTAAAAATCAGTGCTGCTCCTCGTCCCTAAGTCACAGAAAACATATTTATGATGTGGATTGAATAAATTAAATTTATGTCCAGTACTGGCATAAATTGTTGCAGCTTCAGGGAATCTACCAAACTAAGTAACAGTCTGATACCAGCACTCAGATAATATAAGATGATAAAAGGCTCTAAGTGCACATCAGTTCTTCAAGGAGAACTCAACTGATTTCCGGACAATATCAGGGAGCATTTTCTCCATAAAATTTGATCCAATTTAGCCAAAATCAGTGATAGTCATTTGTGTGTGAGACGGATTGCCATAAAACTTAATGCACCGTGATCCAGTCGCTCACCCATGTTATATAGTGCAGCTATTGGCAATCAGAGTGCAGAGTGATTGAGACAGGGACATCATTTAACCTATTACAAGTAAATATACCATAAAAATGACTTGGCGTAATGTTGCTTTAATTGTGTGCCCTTCAGAATCCTGCATTTGTGTGGCCAGAACCCCAGACCACCCATCAAAAATACTTATGCTGAGTTTACCCTTCTCTCACAACAATTGTCCCTGTAATTGCTGAGAACAGCCACCTCCATCCAAACAATACTGGATCACTGACGCAGCCTCCACTTTCCTATGTGCAACGTGGCTGCCAAAAAAAACTGCTCTTAGCCACCGGCCTCCCTTTACCTGGAGGATCTTAATTGCCTGTCTGGAGCCCAAAGGCTCAGTGGTGTGTGGCCTACCGAGATCTCCAACAGACTGTCAAGCTTTATGCTGTTTGAAAACCCATCTGATATACCCTAATTGACCCTTGAGTGCTCTGGCAGAGGGCCAGCAGACCACACTGCCACTCCACCACCGATCCTCAATGCACACTGCCTTGGGAATTATCTATTCATCATTCATTATTATGCTAATGGATGCTCCAAGGTCCTTTTAACCATAAATAACAAAATTCTCACATCTTTAAATGGTAGAATCTGGGAACCTTCATAGTTTATTACAGCGTGAAGGGATTTTACTCCTCATATACTCACATTGCTTATAACTTACTCACTTATTCATTTTTAAATCAAGCATCAATCTCTAGTGTTTGGAGCGCTGAAAGTCAATACATTTCTAGCCGTTATAATTATAAGGAATAGCATCAATGTCATATTTTGATCATTCATCTACAGACACGCTTATTTCTGTCAATTTGACACAACCATTTTATATATTTATATGTCTGAAGTGTGTCATTTTTGTATATAAAGCTCAATCTTAAAAGGTAGAAGAGTGCTAGCACATTATATGAAAATATTTATATGAAAATGCCTTAAGGAATAATCCTTAACACAATACAGTGGAATCGTGCAATAGTAATGACAGAGTGAATGGTGGCGTGTGTGTTTCCTGTTGAACGGGAAGGTTATGTTTGACTGAGTATTTATTTATTTATTAATGTAGTACCGGTATTTATTACCGTAGTTGATATTTTAATGATGCACTGACTGTTTGGCACTTTTTAATTTCGTTGTACTTGTTACAATGACAATAAAGGACTATTCGATTCTATATTCTATATTTAACTATCTTTTACTGAGAAACAACAATCAACTTTCCTTGTCAGACTAATTCCAGTGGACTCCAGTGATTATGGGCCAAGAATTTTGCTAAGTTCCTTTGTGAGAAAACTGCTCCTTAAACAAGCTAATTGCATAGGCAAGCAGTCATACACAGGCAATAGGCATAGTGCTGTTAACAATGGGTAAATATTTTCCATTGTTCAGGATGGAGTGAAAGATAGAATAGAATAGAACGCCTTTATTGTCACTATACACATGTACAATGAGATTAAGAGATGGAAGACTGTTTGTTTATGTCTGCATGACTCAACCATTGATCCAGTGGAAACCAGCATTGTTAATTAGTAAATGTCCAGAAAAGGTCATAAGTATAACCAGTTTCCTCCACCTTTACTTCTTTCTTACATTCAAATTAATTAAAAAAAATAAATAAATAAACACATTGCAACAGCTTTAAATTGTTATTAGGCCACTGCATTTTTTAAAGAAAGAATAGCTCTTAGCCATTTGCTCTACTTCTACATCAAAACCGAAAGGGGTAGTGGGATGTCTGGTGCTTAAGTGCAGATCAGTATGTGTACAGTACGAGACGAAAACTCTATGGCTAAAAGCTAATGTGAGAGTGCAAGATGCAATACTATAATGATCACTGCATGTTGTCTTGAAAAAAATCTTTCTGGGAATTCAAAAGCAAATTAATGGTCTCAATTGATGACTACCAGCTTTGTTGCATACTGTTTGTAATCATGGCAAAATGTGGTCCTAAAAAAAAACTCCAGAGGCAGGTACTACCACAGAAATGGTTTTGAGAACTGTGTGTATATGTCTGTAAACAAATAACCGTAGATGAGGTGCAGATTGGGAAGGGCCTGCATACAGACTAGGATCATTGAATCAGTCAAACTTTCAATAAGTGCTGGCCACAAGCCAAACAGCGAACTAATCAAGTAAAGTCAATTTTTATTTGTTTTATTTTATTTTAAAAAAGTTGTCTCAATAGAGTAGAGTCAACAAGTAGTGTAGGTCTAGACCACACTCCATAATTAAATTTATTAAGACCCAACAATTGGAAGCAATTCCCATAACCTTTCTTTGAGGGGGCCAATTAAATCTTTTGCTTAACTTTAGCCACAACCCTGTCAGATAAGAGTTTTTGCCTACTTAATTGTAGTTCAGTAAAAGCAGTTCAAAAGTTGTTAAAAAATGATTAGATAATAGAATGCTTTGCAGGTATAATATGAAATTTGAAATGAAATAATGAGATAAACACATTGTTAAAACTATTACTGTCAAAGGTCACATGGATATTAAAACCTCCCACAATAGCCAGGTTTACATGCAGACTTTTTTTCATTCTGATTGAAATCATTCCGATTGAAGAGTTCAGGTCAACTGT